>PVHX01003330.1:0-145508 GCA_004024805.1 Geosciurus inauris
AAGAAATTGAAGAAGACCTTAGAAGATGGAAAGATCTCCCATGTTCTTGGATAGGCAGAATTAATGTTGTCAAAATGACCATACTACCAAATGTCCTATACAAATTTAATGCAATTCCTATTAAGTTGCCAGTGATGTTCTTCATAGAACTAGAAAAGGCAGTCATGAAATTCATTTGGAAAAATAAGAGGCCCAGAATAGCCAAAGCAATCCTCAGCAAGAAAAGTGAAGCAAGAGGAATCACAATACCAGAGGTCCAATTATACTGCAGATCTATATTAACAAAAACAGCATGGCATTGGCACCAAAAAGGATATGAAATCAATGGACAGAATAGAAGACACAGAGACAAACCCACATAAATATAGTTATCTCATACTAGACAAAGGTGCCATAAACATACATTAGAGAAAAGATAGCCTCTTCAACAAATGGTGCTCAGAAAACTGGAAATCCATATGTAATAAAATGAAACTAGACCCCTATCTCTCACCCTACACAAAACTTAACTCTAAGTAGATCAAGAACCTAGGAGTTAGACCAGAGATCTGTGCCTAAGGCCCAAATCTACCTCATGTAGGCTTAGGAACCAAATTCCTCAACAAGACTCCTAAAACAAAAGGAGTAAAATCAAGAATCAATAAATGGCTCTCTGTTCACTTCACTGATTGTTTCTTTTGCTGAGAAGAAGCTTTTTAGTTTGAATCCATCCCATTTACTGATTCATGATTTTACTTCTTGCACTATAGTAGTCTTGTTAAGGAAGTAAGGTCCTAATCCAACATGATGAAGATTTGGACCTACTTTTTCCTCTATTAGGCGTAGGGTCTCTGGTATAATTCCCAGGTCCTTGATCCTCTTTGAGTTGAATTTTGTGCATGGTAAGAGATGGAGAATTAGTTTCATTTTGCTGCATATGGATTTCCACTTTTCCCATCACCATTTGTTGAAGAGACTATCTTTTCTCTAATGTATGTTATTGGCACTTTTGTCTAGTATGAGATAACTGTATTTATGTGGGTTTGTCTCTGTGTCTTCTATTCTATATCATTAGCCTACATATCTATTTTGGTGCCAATATCGTGCTGTTTTTGTTACTATAGCTTTGTAGTATAGTTTAAGGTCTGGTATTGTGATGCCTCCTGCTTCACTCTTCTTGCTAAGGATTGCTTTGACTATTCTAGGTCCTTTATTCTTCCAGATGAATTTCATGATCGCCTTTTCTATTTTTATAAGGAATGACATTGGGATTTTAATTGGAATCACATTGAATCTATGTAGCACTTTGGGTAATATGGCCATTTTGACAATATTGATTCTGCCTATCTAAGAGCCAAACTAGATGCCCTTCAATAGATGAATGGATAAAGAAACTGTGGTATTTATACAAAATGTAATATTACTCAGCAATAAAAGAGAATAAGATTATGGCATTTGCAGGTAAATGGATGGAGTTGGAGAATATCATGCTAAGTGAAGTAAGCCAATCCCAAAAAACCGAATGCTGGATGTTGTCTCTGATAAGTGGATGCTGATACATAATGAAGGAGAGGACACAAGAAGAATGGAGGAAATTTGGTCCAAGGTGAGGGAAGGAGGAGGGGGCATGGGGACAGTAAAGATAGTGGAATGAGATGGACATCATAGTCCTAGCTTCAGGTATGACTGTGTATATGATATGATTCTACATCACTTACAACAGAGGAATGAAAAGTTGTGCTCCATCTGTGTACAATGAATCAAAATGCATTCTGCTATCATGTATACTTAAGCAGAATAAACAATTTTTTTAAAAAAAAATAAAAAATAAAAACAAATGGCATGGGAATCAAACTAAAAAGCTTCTTCACAGCAAAGGAAACAATCAAGAACATGAAGAAAGAACCTGCAGATTGGGAGAAAATCTTTGTCACTCACACCTCAGATAGAGCATTAATCTCTAGGATATATAAAGAACTCAAAAAACTCAACACCAAAATAACAAATAACCCAATCAATAAATGGGCAAAGGAACTGAACAGACACTTCACAAAAGAAGAAATAGGAATGGTCAACAAATACATGAAAACATCTCTAGCAATTAGAGAAATACAAATTAAAACTACACTGAGATTTCATCTTACTCCAGTCAGAATGGCAATTATCAAGAATACAGGTAACTATAAATGTTAGCAAGGATGTGGGGGTAAAGTGCACTCATACATTGCTGGTGGGACTGCAAATTAGTGCAGCCACTATGGAAAGCAGTATGGAGATTCCTCAGAAAACTTGGAATGGAACTACCATTTGACCAGTTATCCCATTCCTCAGTTCATACACAAAGGACTTAAAATCAGCATACCATTGCATACTATAGTCATACAGTCATGTCAATGTTCATAGAAACTCAATTCACTATAGCTAAGCTATGAAAGCAACTTTGATGCCTTTCAATAGATGAATGGATAAAGAATATGTGATATATATATATATATATATATATATATATACACACACAATGGAATATTACTCAGACATAAAGAAGAATGAAAATATGGCATTTGCCATTAAGTGGATGGAAATAAAGATCATCATGCTAAGTGAAATAAGCCCATCCAAAAAACCAAAGGCTAAATGTTCTCTGATATGCAGATGCTGACTCACAATAGGCAGGGAGGAGGGAGGAATGGAAGTTCACCAGATTGGACAGAGGGGAATTGAGGGAAGGGAAGGAGATAGGAATGGGAAAGACAGTAGAATGACTTAGACATAACTTTCCTATATTCATATATGAATACACAGCCAGTGTGATTCCACATCATGTACAACCACAAGAATGGGAAGTTATACTCCATGTGTATGATATGTCAAAATACATTCTGCTGTCATGTACATCTAAAAAGAACAAATAAAAAATAAAATAAAAGATCACCTACTTATTATTCTCTAGAGGCTTTTTAAAAAAAAAACTCTTGCTTGATTTCATTTTTACTGATTATGATCATATCTTCATGATCAAGGGCAAGTTTGGAAACCCACCATCTGGCCAAAGCCTGATGGACCTGCAATACCTTTACCAGCTTCACTTAGGCTCCCAGTCGACCTGTTACTCCCTGTAGTACATATGCATGCACAGGAGCTGCTATAAACAGAATGAGCAAGATGTGCCTCTACGAGAAACTGAAGCAGTACATTGAAGCAATTTTCTTTAAATTAAGAAAGAAATATTTCATTTCTAGTATGGCTATGACCATGTACATGAATATTTCTTCATTTTCTTCTGGGACACATATAAAACCAAAAAGAAAAAAATAATGATTATAACAAAACCTGAACATTCCCTATTCACATGTGCAGGAGACAGAAACAATCTACAGCCTCCAAAATGTGACTCTTAAGACAGATAAAGAAGAAGAAAAGAGAGTGTCAAGAAGGCCTGAAAAAAGAAAACTTCGGAAACTTCCAGAAAAACCACAGTTCCCAGAGGGTAGGAGCATCTGCTGAAGAGTAATAGCTACATCCTTTATTTGAAGAAGAAGAAAAAAACAAAACAAAACAGTGTAGACGGTAGGGTAAGCAGGAGCAATAGGGGAAAGAAGAAAAACTTGGCAATTTACAAAGAATCCTCATGGGAAAGAATGTTCCCCATATAAGAGGAAAATTGTGGGTCTTCATTCCAATTATTCACTGTTGTGTAACAAACCACCTAAACCTTAGTGGCTTAAAACAGCTACCACTCATTGTATCTCACATTGTTAGGGTTCAGAAATTCAGACAGGTCTCTGCTGGGTGATTCTCCAGCTCCACATCTCAGCTGGGGTCTCCTGGTAGTTTATAGGAGGTGGTTTGGTAGGCCTGAAGACATAAAACTTCACTCACGCACCTTGTGACATCTGAAAACCTGAGTTTAGCTAAGCTACTTTTCCATTCCCTATAATCTCAAAGCCTGTCCAGGCAGTCTAGCCAGCCTCGTGGACTCAGGAGAGTCAGCTTTCCTATGGGGTAGCTCAAGGTTCCAGGAGAAAGGAAGTAGAAGCTGCTGTTGGCTTAGGGCCTGAGTGCTGAACTAGCATAGCCTCATTTCTCCCATGCTGTTTATCAACACAGCCGCAGAGATCACCCAGATGCAAGGCCTGAAGCCATGAATCCTGCCTCTCACTGAGAGGAGGGTCAAGTAACTTACAGCCATTTCAATCTCCACTGTGAATTATAATTAAATAGACTTTCTGAAGGAACACTACAAGAAGAAATACAAGAAGCAGGGAGAAGGTTGTGAGGTAACAGGAGCATATGAAAAATAAGCTGACAAAATCCCCCAAAGAACTGGAAGTCAAAAACAAAACCTTCACAGACTTCGAGGATTCAGCTTTGCAGAGCAATGCTTCTCAGACCTTCCATGTACGTGACTCAGCCAGGGATTGGGTTCACATAGAACATCTTCAGTAGGTCTGGGCTGGGGCCTGAGATTCTGCACTTCTGACATGCTCCCAGCTGATACTTACTTGTGGATAATCAAGGGATATGAAAGAAATGGAAATAAAGGAATGGTACTTTTTTTTTTTTTTGGTACCAGGGATTGAACTCAGGGGTACTTAACCACAGAGCCACATCCCCAGCCCTATTTTGTGTTTTATGTAGAGACAAGATCTCACTGAGTTGCTTAGCGTCTCGTTGTTGCTAAGGCTGGCTTTGTACTCGCAATTCTCCTGTCTCAGCCTTCCAAAGTGCTGGGATTAGAGGCATGCACCACTGTGCCTGGCATGTTTTTTTTTTTTTTAATCTAAGAAGAAAGTGATAGAAGCAGAAGACAAGAAAAACCAACTGAACATATAAATAACAAGACCAAAATAAAGTCTATAACAAATATGGAGATTAGGGTCTCAAGATGTCTATGTCCCAGTAAAGTAAAAAAGACACAGTTAATAATAAATAAATAAATAGGAACAGGGAAGAAAAGGTAGTTGATCATTTTCTTGATTGCTCGATCTGATATTATTTAGAGCTCACACATCGGTCATAGAAATAGAAGCATATACAGCACTACAAAGGGAAAAAGGGAAGGAAGAGGAAAGAAATCAGCTCTATCCTTCCAAATCAAAAAGCAGTAGAGCTTATCAACAGGTGCACTCCCAGGTGTACTGAGATAGTGCAGTCCTTATCCCCCAGAGCAGCCGGAAAGCTTGAGGCCCTGGAAGAAACTCCACCTCCATGACAGGCCATCACCTCCAGATGTCTCATCCATTAACCCAGTATGTGGTCTGAATAGCATCATCTGCTAGGTTGCCACGATGTGAACGAGGGTGGAAAGCCCTGAGTTATGAGGCTAAGGATATTATATGAAGTGGTAATAATAAAAATAACCATTAGAATAAAATCACAATTTTTCTATCTGCTCCTGTGTAAGCACACACCTACACAGGGAGAAAGAGAAAGGGAAGCAAGTAGAATCTGTAGTGAACATAAACTACCTGTATAAAGAACACAAAATGACAGAAGTTACGCCAAAAACGTCTCTGAAACCAATTAATGTAAATGAATTTTACCGATTTATTTGAAAGCAAAATCTTCAGATTGGATCACAAAACAAAACCTAACTCTGAGCTGTGCACAGAAGGCACTCCTAGGACCAAGTGATCCAAGAAATTCAAGATTCTGAAAACAAAGAAATGAAGAAAAGTGTACTATGCAAACACAGACCAAAAAGAACATAGACCTGATCTCAGTATCAGACAAGGTAAAATTCAGACAGCAAAGTGGCAAACATGGGGAAAGGCTCTTTATAATGCTCACAGGTGTGATTGACAATGAATATAAATATTTGTTTAATATCTAGGCAGAAATATACTACTAGTAGGAAATTTTAATTCAGCTCTCTCAGTTCATGACATGTTAAGGAGATAAAAAGAAGGAAAAAGTCAAAGACTTCATTAGTGTAATTAATAAGGTAGATATAATTAATCTACATCAAACCCTGCACCTGGAAAGATGATACTTTGTTCTCAAGTGTCCATGGAACATGTTCATTCATGTATTAAAACACAAAGAATCCCCCCCATCTCCAAAATGTAGGAAAAAATATGGAAAATATCTTCTGATCACTATGCAATAAACTAAAAATTATAAAAACAAAATTGGGAAACAAAAATCCACTTCTATCTAATTTTAAAGTCTCTCCTTAATCAACCCATGTGTCAAAAAAGAAATACAAAGTCAAACTTGAGAATTGTTAGAGAACAATGATAATAAAAACACTGTATTTCAGAATCTATGGTAAACAGGTAAAATGGGGCTCAGAGGAAAATTGTTAGCCTTTAATACATTAATAAAAAGGATGAAAAAATAAATTGATTTAGAATCTAACTCAAACTGTCAGGGAAAAAAAATAACAGGCCAAAAAAAAAAAAAGAGAAGCAAGTAGTTAAAGATAAAAGAAGAAATTAATGAGTAGTTCTAAAACAATAATATGAAAGTAATATTAACAAATATAAAAGCTGATTTTTAAAAGAAAAATATTTTTTAAATTAGTTAAGTTACTAGCTGGCTTAATAAAGATAAAAAGAATTTAAAAATCATAAAATGCAAGCAAACAGCAAAACAAGAAAAATTAAATGAATCTTTTAAAATACTCAACTCTTTGAAAATCAGTTAGGATAAATAGCTGACTTTTAGGAAAATATGATTTACCAAAATGTGCCCAGAAAGGATAGAAAATATAAACTAACTGATCTTTACAGAAAAAAAAAGAAAAAGAAAAAAGAAAGAAAGAAAGGAAAAGCTGTCAAAGTGCTACTTCCCAAATAAAGCAGCAGGTTTAGGATTTTTCCAAGAGAATTGTCCAAACTTTAAAGAAATGCACTCCACTACCAGCTTAAGCCTTCTAACTCACAGGAAAAGTTCCAGACTCTATTTAGGATGTGGGTGTATCATCAAAGACAAACCCATTGATGATTTCCCACACACAATATAAATGGCATGTCAATCTCATTTATGAATATCAGTGTAAGAACAAATGTTTGATACAATCGTAACAAATAGGACATTTAAAGAATAATACTTACCTTTAATTGTTTGCTTCTCTTTTTCCCTTGGCCCTTTGTTATTTTTTTTTTCCCTGACAGTTTCAGTTAGATTTTAAATCAATTTATTTTTTCATCCTTTTTTTTAATGTATTAAAGTGAGTTCTATTTGAGAAATGCAAGTATAGTTCAATATTAGGAAGCACATTAATAAAATTCATTATATTAATATAGTGGTGATGATGTTATAATAGAATCCATTATGTTAACAACTCTATAGAAAAAGTCAAATAATCATATTCAACCAAATTTAAGAATTTTTTAAATTAAAAAATCAATAAAATTGAAATATATGGATAATTTATTTACAGGATAAAATATGTCTATTTTAGCTTAAAAACAAGCACCACACTTAAAGAAGAAAAACACTAAAGAATTTGTTCACAATTCTGGTTGCACAGGAATCACTTGGAAGCTTTAAAAAAGACTGATACCTGGGTCCTTCCTCCAGAGATTCTGATTGGTTAGTATGGGTTGAGGCCTATCCAGTAGGATTTTTTAAAGTTCCTGAATCCTTCTACTGTCCAAAGTTTAGAACCACTGCACTGAAGTCACTCCCTTTATATTCAGTAATAAAGTCAGCAAGTCCTCTATTAGCACCATTATTTAATACTGCACTGGAAGTTCGATTGTACAATTATTGTACAACCTCCAATATTGTATTGGAGGTTGAAGCAATCATATAGGAGAGAATTATATAGGAGAGAAGCAATCATATAGGAAATGAGAATTTAAACATATTGCTATTTTAGATTTTATAATGGAGGGGCTCCAAGAATTCAACTTTGTATTTAGAAAGCTACTATAAGCAACAAGAAAAGGCTTTAAGATAGTAGAGTACAAAATAATAGATAGCAATCAATAGTTTTTAGAAAACACAACATCAATTATAAGATACAATGAAAGAAAATTCCTCATTTTAATAGCAACAAAATATAAATATCTAGCAATATATTGAAATAGAAATATGCAAGACATATGAAGAAAACTTGAAAACATTATAAAGAACACAAATAAGGATTTAAATTGAAAGAAATAATATATTCTTGGATAGGAATGCTCAGCCTCATAAAAACATTAATTCTAATTTGATTTACAAATTTACTATCATCTCAAAAATAGGCCAACATAGTAAACATCAGGCTAGTTTGTTCTAAAATCATACATGAAAATAATCAAAATTATTCAATAAAATTCTGAACAGAAAAGGCAGTGGAAGTATATTATCCTTAACAAATATTAAAGCATATAATAATGTCTCAATAATGAAAACTCCATAGGGTGGTGGTACATTCATAAACAAACTAACCAATTGAACAGAAAAATAGGCCAACATATTAAACATCAGGCTAGTTTGTTCTAAAATCATATGTGAAAATAATCAAAATTATTCAATAAAATTCTGAACAGAAAAGGCAGTGGAAGTGTATTATCCTTAACAAATATTAAAGCATATAATAATGTCTCAATAATGAAAACTCCATAGGGTGGTACATTCATAAACAAACTAACCAATTGAATAGAAAAGAGACACCAGAATAGACCCAAGTATACATAGAAATTTAGTATATGATCAATGTGATGTCTCAGTGAAGGGAAAGATGGATTATGCAACAAAGATATTTGGCAAACTGGGTATTTATCTGGAGAAAACTTATTTTATTTATTCCTCTACTATACATACCAGGATAAATTCCAAATAAATCAATGACTTAATGTAAACAATGAAAACAAAAAGATACTAGAACACAGAAGAATTTCTTTATTACCTTGAAATAAGGGTGATTTTCTAACCAGGACTCCAAATTCAGAAGCCATAAAAGAAAAGTGATCAAAATGGCTCCATGAAAACAAAAAGAAACTTTTGCATAGAAAAAAAATCATAAAGTCAAAATATTAAGGAAAACTTGGGGGAAAATGTTGCAAAATATTTGTAATAAATAAAAGAACCAAAATACTCATAAGTACTCCTAGAAATCAATGAGAAAAAGACCATTAACACAGAAATGTGCAAAAGATAAGAACAGACAATCCCCCTAAAAAGGAATTCAAATGACTCTCAACCATTAGAAAAAAGCTTATTTTTACTCATAATAAGAAATATGAAAATTAATACTACATTGTGGTATCATGTTTCACTCATCAGAATGGCAAAAGCCAAGACATTAACATATGTTCTATTGTGAAGGTTCTGCAGAAAACAGACACTTTCATACATGAAGAAAATATAAATTGGAATAATACCTATGGAAGGCATTTTGGCAATATCTATCAAACTTAAAAATGCATAGACCCTTTGACCCAGAAACTCTACTTCTGGAGACTCACCTTGTAGAATACTTGTATACAATTATGAAATCCATTAGGTTGTTCCCTGAAACATCTTTTATAACAGCAAAAGATTATATACTGTAGAAGTGCCCATCAATAAGGCACAGGTTAAACAAAGAAGGCACTCAGTAGAATGCTATGTGATTCTCAGAAAGGATGAGGAAGCATTCTGTAAGATGTTGAACTAATTAGAAGAGATTTCTAGTGTATACATTTTAAATGGAAAAAAATCAAAGGTAGATAAGGTATATTACATGCTACCTTTAAGTTTTATAAGAGAAATGAGACATTAGTCTTTGCTTATTTATTTGTAAAAATTCTGGAAGAAAACACTAGGATCTAAAAATAGAGATATGGCTGGTAAGAGATGAAAAGGAACTGAGTGAATGGGAGATAACAGTGAGAGAGATGTGTGTGTGTGTGTGTGTGTGTGTGTGTGTACATATATACACATAAACACACAGATGTTTATAATGTAAATGTATTACCTATTCAAGTTTTTTTGGAGAGAGAATGCACCAAGTACTGAGACAGAGAACAGAAAATTTTACCTGAAGATGAAAAAATATATTGTTGCTTACACTGAATTGTTTTAAAGAAATGTGTCTCACAAATGATGAATAGCTCCCACTATCAAGATGTTGTGTTCCAGTATTTATTGCTACCTAAGTTTCAGTAATTGGTAAATGTGTTTCTCCATAAGGAAAAGAAAATTCTAAATTGTGCTTTGTTTTATTTTTTTCCTTTAGTCCATTATTTACTCTATGGTACAAAATAGTATACAGACATACTTACTATATATACTATATAGCAACATTTTTGCAATTGTATAGCGCTATATGTTTGTCAAAAAGTGTTGAAAGATAATATTAATTGACTAGGAATTTTTCTCTTGAATCTTGACATAGAGAGAAAGATGTAAATATAGACATATGAAGATACTAACTCTGGGCTAATTTTGAAAGCTCAGATATTCATATTTTTGTAAAATTTTACTTTTATATCTAATTGTGCTTCATTTTCTTGGTTGGAAGTTTCTCTATGGGGCAATTTTGAACCAACTATGGAAAAAAAAAGAGCAAGTTAAGAAAGTCTTAATTTTTATATTACCATGTAATAATTGGAAATGAAATAAAGGAAATATGTCTGTATGGATGGAGCTGGAAGATGGCTTGTGATTTTGGAAATATGTCAACATACGAGGGGAAAATACTATTGGGGGGCTAAGTAGTCAGCAGTGAGCCACAGATGGCCTTAGAGGAGAGTCAGGAAGAGGAAGGATCACAGGGCCAGGCTGCTGCCATGGAGGGCATTATTAGCCTGAAAGGGTGTGGTTGCTGCATTTGGGGGACAGAGGGAGGGAAATAAAGTAGCTTCAGAGAGCAAAAAACGGAAGAGCAAAGTTAGGTGATGTTGCACTTTGTAAGTCAGGGCCCAATCCTCAAAGGCTATTGGTACTACTAATAAAAAATTACTCATTGGCACTAATAATATAAAATTACTTATTATACAAATTACATTTCTTTAATAACAAAAGTTAGCATGTGAATAAGTATGTATTCCCCGTAAGGGAGAGAAGAGAAAATCTCGCCAGTCAAAACAAATCACTGCTAGATTTTAATTGCCTTGCCTCACACGGTGCTGACAGGGAAAGGCAGACGGCAGGACGTTGCTGTCAAATTATGCCAGGAACTGCCTGATTTCTGTCATAAAAGACAGATTATTTTTAAAATGTGCAATTCAATTATTCAAAGTTCAATATACCTACTGTAGTACTCAATAAATGTTGGTTGACAATCATGATTTTCTGTGTTTCAGGTTTTGGAATGTGGGGCTATTTAAAAATAAACCATTTAAAGTATAGGATTTTTGTTTGTATCATTGTGATCTTTTGCTCCTTTAGTTAATGTTTTATTTAACCACAATCCCTTGATTTTAAAGCTGTGGTTATTTTGTGGGTTTATTCAAATCCCACTAATACTTCCAGAATATTGTACTTTTGTTAATCTGAACCAGTATTTACTCCAATTATATTTACTAAATATAATATATATATGTATAGATAGATAGATAGATGATAGATAGATAGATAGATAGATAGATAGATAGATAGATAGATAGATAGATATAAAGGTTGACAAAGTTTCCAAAGATATACCACAGACCATTTGACCAGTATTTTAAGTGAAAATAAAGGTGGTTTTAGTGACTTACAATAATTACAGGTCTACATTTTTCCAACAATATGTTAATTGGCAACTAATTAAGTTGCAGGTATCCTAGGAGTCCTCAGTATTATTTATATATGAATCTGCATGAATTACAACTTCAGCATAGTGTCTCTCTATGTGCAGTTCTTACGTAAGTGTAGCACACTTGGTCATTTCACACTATGTTATCTTCTAGATTTATCCCGTGTCACTCTACAATTAATCTGCAGTAAAATTGTTATTATATTTGCAGTGTCTAAATGATGCCACATCCTTTAACTGAACCAGAGGTATGAATTATTCTGAACCAGCTGAAAACAGAGTCCAGCAAGAGAAAGAGGATAGGATTATCTTTGAAAATTCCTCACTTGCTATCTCTGACCTTTTCCATGTCAACATTTTGAAGGTATTTCTCTGATTCCAAGAAGATAAGTAGCTCCACGAAGACAGGGCTGATGATTTGAGGCCACTCAGAATAATATAGAGAAACACTGGAAATATACTGAAGTATCATACTTAAGCGTTAATCGTCCTCTGGATTATATATTAAATATATAATAAACACAGAGTAAATATCTATGGTGTGATGACCCACAGTCTCTGAGGCTTTATAAGCATTATCTGGAATTATTGTGATACTGACAGATGGTTAATTAGCAGATGGGAAAACTGAGATTAAGAGTTAGAAAATTTCCCACAGAGTGTCACAAGAGGAGGAAAAGATGGAGATCCAGACAGTTCCCAGTCTCAAGCTTAAAGTGTTGGCTCTCAAACCCTGTTTTGTGATCACAGATGATCATGAGATTGACTATACAATTTGGGAAGATGCTTTCATTTCTTTAAAACAGCTTTTACAGTTTACCTCCCAACAACCCCTTCAGAACCACCATCAGCCTAATCTAGTTCCTGCTATCTTGCATTTAGATGGTGGTGCTTTGAGAGAGCCAGGAGCATAAAACTCCAAGATATGTTCATTAATATAGTCTCTGTTAGTTTGTACAAGAGTCTCAGAGCCTCTTTTACCTAATGTTGATAAAGGCAAAAAGATCAGGGAGAAATGAAACCACATTGGTGGTTTGCAGTACATTTTCAACATGTTGTCCAGATTCCCTTTATTTCTACAACAGCTACCTTCTGGATTTTGGGGTACTAGGTAATCTTGCACCCCCGATCTGCACTCAACATGCATCACCATAAAACTAGGTTCTATAATTGGTCAGCAGTTGAAAATTGGAGTGATATCTAATTTATCAAGTTGAATAACAGGCTACTTTACTTCTTTGACTGTCCACCATGTGCAGAAATTCCTCTGCAGCAAATCAATTCATGAAGCTACTCTGAGCCCCACAGCTACTAGTGATGCTCAAGAAATCAAGGGACCAGGGATGAAGGCAGAGTTGGAAATTAGGGAGTGGAGTCACCGGAGGAGGAAGCTTCCACTACTACCATTCAGGACTGTCTAGGTTGCAAGGGGCAGAAATATCCAAACTAATTGGAAATCACATACTCTTATGAATCTCCCTTTACTAACGTAAAGATTCATAAGCTCATTAACTAAAAGTCCATAGGTGACTGGATAGGAGCTCAAGGAATAATGTTAGTATTTGTTTATTCCTGCCCAGGTCAGGTTTCTGTTGGAATAGATCAAAAACAGGTTTTTCCCCTTGGTACAAAGTAGCCATAGTAATCCTATTTGTGCCCTTTCAATTCATTGGAAGTAGATCACCTGTCTCTGCAGTAGCATTCTCAGAAATTTCATTACATAATAACATATTACAAGCTCTAATGATATTAGGGTTCTTATTGGGTTGATCGATCAACCACTGTGGCCAGAAAAATGGGATGTGCTCCATGCTTTAGGGCTAGATCACATGCTTGACCCCTCTGTCAATCACTGAGTCCAGGGGAACATTACCTGCTAATTATCTTGGGACTGGACCATTTCTGCCCTGGAGATGAGGGTAGAGCCACATTGAGACCTGGGAGGCAGAGATTCCACAAAAAAATCAGAAATACTACCCACAATGCTATCCATAATTTGAAGGCTACAGACAGCTTTGTGGTTCCTTCATGTTCTCCGCTGGGAAGAAAAGGTCTTCTTATAACACTATTCTTGCTCCCTGACTTCCACATCGAGAAAGCAAATGGCTGAATCTGTGTTCAGCTGATATCCATATGGAGTTCACTTGTAGAAAAGTGACTTCCCAAACCAGCTCAGGTGTTCCTGGTCCCCAAAGCCAAGGAGAGCCTTCTGCACAGCCATCTGCAGGGACACTGTAGCAGGCAGATCTGTGTAGCCCAAACACCAAGAGATTTCAGACAAGAAAGGGAAGAGCTCTTTCTTACCAACTATTTCAGGTTGGTGGAGCCTCAGGGTAGTGAAAATGAGCGAGCACTAATGGCTTTGCTAATCAGAAACAGTGACCAAGATAAAATCTTAATTTAGTATTCCCTAGACCTTGCAGTACTATATCATATATTCATGAGCTAATAATTTCATAGAACTGTGGGAAACTCAGGCTAAAAATTACCCTTCTTACCTGATGAAGAAGTAAAGCTCCAGAGATAAGTAGAGTCTTGCTCGTGATCACGCAGCAAGTTGAATCATGATTTTAAAAAATAAAATAAAAACTAAATCTAAATTCTATATTCCAAATATCATGGACTAAGAAAGTTATACTTAATTGCATATTTGTATAATAGTTTCATAGTCAAAATTCTGTGTATCATTATAATTTCAGAATAGTAATGTGCCAATCCACAAATAGCTTTAATTGGGGTTCCCTGTACCTTGCAGGAAATATAAATTTTAACCCTAAACCAACAGTGAAATTGGTGGCATGAAATAATAATTACTTGTTTGCTTGTAATTATGAATGATGAAGGGGAACTCTTCCCCACCTAGAGCTTACATCCAAATTAACAGTTTTTCTAGTTGGCTTGCTTTGATATGGAAAGATTTCTTTTTTCTAATCTTCCTTTTGACCAAGCAGGAGGCACTTTGAGGGCCCTATCTCTTTGCAATCTTCTCAGCACCCCTTTCCACTTGGCATAGACCCAAACAGTTGTTGGGATGTAGTGTTCATCTCCTCCCTCTTTTCTATTTTCTTTTTCAGTTTTGGCCTACACAATTTTCTTTTCCCTTATTTCAATCTCAAGAGTGCATTTAAGAGGATATTTATTACATTTAATTGAAAAAGTTGTATTTTGGATGGGAAAGGATTTGTCGGAATTTCAAGTCTGCCCAGAGACAATATGTATTCTCTTTCTGCTTATATTAATAAAGTAATTATAACCAACAACTACTGGCATATTTTGCAATTGAGTGGGTCTTTCCTTTGTAAGGAAAAAGATACAGAAGTGTTAATGACTAAATTACTTATATTCTTCTGTATTTAGAAAAGCTTAAGAGGCTGAGTAGGAGTCTTGAGGAATTTTGAGGAAGACTTGAGAGTGTATGACTGGTTATTCTGAGAGCCACAGGTGAACTGACCTCCTTCTGAAAGTATTCAAGAAACAAGAGTCCACAAGTTTTATTGGGGTGTAACTTTCTGCCCCACCGCACAGAAATGGGCATTATCTATTATTGTATAACAAAACTCCCCAAAATAAGCTAATTTGCCTCACGTTCCTGGGGCCCACATCTTGGCTCAGCTGGACAGTTATGCTGGCTTCACCTGGAGTCTTCAAGTGGCTGCTGTCATCAGGCAATTGACTCACATGAGTGGCCTAAGCTGGCCTCTCCTGTCTGACAGAGGGTGGTGGTTGTCTGAGTTCTGCACGTTTGGGTGGATCCCAAAAACAGCAAGAGAAAATAGCAAGCTCTGCTGAGTGTGTCTTCAAGTCTCTGCTTGCTTCACATTTACTAATGTCCCATTGACCAAAGCAATTCACTTGACCAGACCCAGAGTTAGTGTGGGAAGGAAAGGAGATGTCACAAAAGTCCTGAGAGAAGCAGGTCTGATTCTTTGGTGGCCATTACTATAACAACCTACCTCAGGATTCAAGCGCATAACAATGTGCTTTGCTTTGTGTAAAAAGAGCAAAGGCTTGGTATCAGACATCCTGAGACAAAAATCCTAGCTTCCCCTAGGTTCCATCTTAAATAAAAGACTTACTCACCAGAGCCTCAGCTTCATCATGAGTAAAGTAAAAAACAACTACTTCACAGGATTCTCAGAAATTTAAGATATTTAAGGTCTCTGTCAAAATAGGCTTTAGTCTACCCCATTTGGAAAAAGTTTTTGCCTTGATCCTGACTTTGCCTCAAGATTTCACCCTGTTGTACTCTCTCAGATGCCTTGAAAATTTTCATGAAAAGGACATTCTGATTTTTAAATCCTATATCCCCATTGGAAGAAAAAGAATGCAGACCTCTTTAGAGATGGCTCTTAGCCCTCCCTTTTCATTCTGCACTATCCCCCTAAGTGACTCTCCAGTCCTCACTTCAACCCCAACATACTGGTGACTCTCAAATCTGTACCTCCTGTTCTATCCTCTCCCATGCATCTGATGCATTCACTACCAGGCAGGCATTCAGCTCCACTCAGATTTCTTCAAGCAGAGGCTCTCAATTTTAGTGTTCACCACAATCCTCATGAGGGCATTTAAAAGCCCTGTTAAGACCCACTCCCGTAGTTCTTGAGTAGATCTAGAGGCAGGCCTAAGAATTTGAATTTCCACCACATTCCCAGGCAACAGTGAAGTGATGGTCTGAGGACCACACATTGGAGTCACTGGGCTAGAGACAGCTCATTTCAACCTACCCAATCCCCAACCATTCATTTTCTGAGACATTCCTATTCCTGGATTTCTAATAAAGGGTAATGGCATGAACCAGTTGACTGAACTAGAAACTCATTGAAACTAAGGATGCTAAACAGTAGGAATATAGTGGTTCCCCTTTATCCAGTTTTGATTTCTGAGGTTTTAGTTATCCATGGTCAACCGTATCCAAAAGAAATGTTTAATGAACAGTTCCAGAAATAAACAATCCAAGTCTTAAAGGGCACACATTCTAAGCACTGTGCTGAAAGTTTGCGCCATCCTTCCCCATTCTACCTGGAATGCAAAACAACCCTTCTTCCAGCATATCCACGTCATTCATATGCATACCTGTCCATTAGTGACTTAGCTGCCTTGGTCATCGTATCAGTGTCACAGTGCTCGTGTTCCAACAAGTCAGTCAGTAGTACCCTAAGACTATATCCCGATGCCTGTGTCATTCACCTCACTTCATCTCACCCCATAGGCACTGTGAATCTCACATCATCACAAAAAGAAGGGCCAGTACAGTACAATGAGCTATTCTGAGAGAGACCCTGTCACAGAATTTTTATTATAGCCTATTGTTATAATTATTCTAGTTTATCATCAGTTATTGTTAATTTCTTACTATGCCTAATTTATAAATTACACTTTTACCATATACATGTGTGTATAGGAGAAAATAGTTTGTGTTAGGTCAGCTCAAGATCTTGAGTCTCTTCTCGCGAGGCGAACACAGGACGTACAATATGGCGAACACCACTGCAGGCCGAGGGGAATGAAGCATCAAGCAGCCCGCATGCACAAAGGAACAGCCAACCAGATGCTGACACATAAGCAGTAATGGTGCCTCCTACCAATCAGCATACTGATTCATCCCAGAAAGACTCTGACCTCAGCAGGATCCCCTGACCAAATCCAGGGGAGCACAGGACTCCAGATACCTCTTCCAGCTGCCTTAAGCCTTCCCCTTCCTGACCCGGCCCTTTAAATTTTCTGTACCATGGAACACATGAGCAATTCTCCCCTCCCACTCAGTTGGATGGGGGAATTCGCCAGGAAGCATACATCCCAATAAAGCCTTGCCCAGCAGTTTTAATTTGCCTCCTTTTGGTCATCTGGCTTTACAGTCTGTACAGGGTTTGGTACTATCTGCAGTTTCAGGCATCTCCTAGGGGTTTTGGAACAAATCACCCACAGAAAAAAGGGTGACTACTGATAGGATCAAGTTGTTCTGGTCACTATTTCTTCCATCCTGTTTTCCTGGATGCTTCACTCCTCATCAATTTCATTATCTACTAAACAGAGTCACTTGGTGATAACCTCTAATATACTATGTTTATAATATTTTGTCTCCTCCTACCCCCTGATCAATGGAAAGGATTATGTAATTTCTTTTTTATTCAGCCAAAGTATTGATAAGATAGAGAAAACAAGTTTTGCCACTGGAACCAAGGTGTCTAACAAAATCTTCATCCTTTGGTACTTGTGGGTCAAGTGTCACAAGATGCCAATACCCTACAGGAAAAAGATGGGAGGGCCCTTTGGAGTTTCAAGGTGATGGTCACAATAGGGAAACAATTTCTCCTGTCATTATTTTTAGTGACACTTCATCTTCTACCACATTGCAAGTGTTGTTACAATGTTGATAAAGAGCTAAACCCAGGTAGGTGTATGCTTCCTCATATAAGAATACAAGAAATTTCCCTCTGCAAAGATAGGCTAGAGACGGCAATGATTTAGCACCCATGGTATCTAGCAAAAAAAGAAAAATATATAGATATGAATTTCTCAGGTCTTATGAGCCAGATTTATCTGTTAGTTTCTCAATGCGCTAAAGGCTCCAGCTTTAGAAAAGGGACCCCTGGGTCTCTCTCAACTAAGCTATTTCACCAGTTTCTCCTTAACTCCTCTCTTAGCCTCTACTTTGCCCCTCTCCAATCTATCTTCTACACTGTCCATCAAGATGAAATCATTCTAAAACCATGATCATCTAAAGCCTGATGATGTCACTTCTCTACTGTAGAATTCCAAGAACTATCCGTTATCTCCACAATGCACAGCCAACAGTATGTTGTTGTTGAATGGAAGAAAAGCCAAGGCCAGGTTACAAATGCCCACTAGTTCCATTCAAAGAACCCTGGTTTTTATCATCTATGCAATAGGGATCCCCAGAAAGTTTTCTAAAAAGGAATGATAACATAAATATTTATTGTTTTCATGCTATTTGTACTCTGATATTAACAAAAAAGTTAGACGTGGCTGGAAAGATGAGGCAGCAGAAGGCTAGAGACAAAAAAACTAATTAGAAACTGTTTTGATAGTGAAAGTAAGAGATGATAAAGGACTTGATCTTCAAGAATCATTGCTATTTCAGTTTTAGAGGTGATGGTGGTTAAATGGATGATCCAGGCTAGTAATTTTGAAAGTATGTAAATCCCAGCTGGTACTATTGCTGGGATGATGAAGATATAATAGCCAGGATCTTCTCTGCACTCTTGACTGAGATGAGATCATCCAATGTTGCTAACTATATTAGCATTTCATAAGCTGTTGGGAGAGCTGGGGCCATGAGCTGAAGCTGAGCTTCCTAAGTCCCCCAACATCCAGGATTAAATCAAATGCATCACAGTGATCAGCATGGCCTTTGGGCTTGTCACACTTAACAGCATTTCCTACCTCTCTGTCCTGAGAATTAGATCTTCCCCATGGAGGCAATCATATGCATTTAACACTGCTATGATAAATTCCTTCTTATTTGGTTTTTAAAATTAAGGGAACTGAGTAAGCCAGCAATTCCAGATTGTGTGAGAAAATGTGATAATGATAATGTGGCCTTGTGGGCTCTGGCTCATCTTCTCTGGCCCTGACCCCCAGTGCAAAGTTCCCTCTACTCTGTCACCTAATAGTGAGGTGGTCAGCAACTGAAATCAGTACAGCTTGGCAGAAGAAGCTGAAGCAGAAATTCCTTTGGGACAATTTTGTTTCTAGCACTCAGACTCTGAAGACAAGTTTATCATATAATAAATTAAGTTAAACATTAAAATACTGGCTCTAAAGCAATTACAGAACACAAAATGTAAAACAAGCAGCACCAGCAGAGCCTGCAGAGACCTTACCAATAGCATATGCCTATTAGATATTAGCCTATCTAAATCAGGGATAGTAAATTCATAATAAATGAGGACTATTGGCTCTGTGTGGTTCATTCTTTATGCTACATAAACTTTTAAATTTTACCAGTTATCTCAAAAAATGCCAAAGGAAAATGTGCAATTTAGAGTAGGAGTTTTAAAACTTCTCTCTCTCAAGCTGCTTCTTTCAATGTCCTCCTCATAGGATGCAGCTGGTCCTCTAATACTGCTCTTCTCCACTCTGCCCACCCAGTTCTCCATCATGCTTCTGATATCATGTGGTGGACTTCCATGATCCATGTCTCTCCAGATCCGTCTCTTTCAGCTGTTCTTATGCTTTCCCTGTAGCTTCTGATTTCTTTAATTTAAAAGAATCTTTTGCTTTATTTTTTTAAAGCTTGTTCTATACAATGAAGAAGACAATGGCCAAGGGGGAGATTGTCAGAACTGATACAGAATATTTTTGTCCCCATTATACATTACTATTTTATCCCTGTTATAGGAAAACAAAAACCCAATACTCTAAAATGTATTATAAACTTTGACATCAGATTTAGGCAGCCATTAAGAATGTGAGCTCTGGGATCAGAAAAACCCATGTTCAGATTCTGGCTCTGCCAGGTGCTCTTTTCCTAGGTTGGGGTATCTACATTTGCAAAATGGAAATGGACTGTATGAAGTCTGAATTGGATAATTTATGTACAGCATTTAATATAGTTCCTGGCAACTTTTATTATAATTATTCATTCTTATCTTGAGGGAAAATAGTCCATGGGGAACCAGAATTCAGCCCAAAACAATCCTTCGTATTGGCACAAGACATTTAACAATCCAGAAAACAAGTTACTTGTCCATTCTCTCCCCTAGAGAAGTAAATGCCATTTTCTCCATATGTCATGAAGTATTCCTGCCTTCCCTGTGGTCACATGCTCAGCACAGTCCCTGGCAACTCAATTCACAGCCATGGATTGATTAATGGATTGGTGAAGCAACAAATATCTCAGAGCCACCAGATGCAAACAAGGTAACAAAGAGCTTGTGAGTCCTCCTGGTGACACAATGAAGTGTGTGCACCTCTTCCTGTCACTCTTAGACCGACCTAATCACAGATTCCGAAGGGGAGTTGCCCACATGAGTTTTCCTTCTCCATCAATGAGCAAAGTAGATGGTTCATCTGCTCATTCTTTGGTTGAACATTTTTTGAGCTCCACTGTGTGCCACGCATGTGCTGGGTGCAAGGCTCAAAGAAAAGGACAGAGTCCTAACACCAGGGATGTTTTCTTTAGCGGGATAGAGAATATCAGAGACCAGTGCATCTTAAACACCAGTGTGCACACAAATCACCTGGAGAATCTTGGGAAAATACAGATTTCTATTGTACATTTCTAATAAGCCCCTGGATGAAATCGCTGTTGCTTCTCTTGAAATTTGCTACTCAAAGTTCAAATCTCAGGCCCAGAGCATGTGCAGGTTACTACTTTAAAAAGCTCTAGTGCCTGTAAATTCAGGTGAATTAGCTCCCTTGGGCTATTTTGTAAAGATGCCCAAGCCTATGTAGTCATGTCCTTTTGAAGGTGTGAGTGGGTGTCACATGTAGGAATGGAAGTTGCATGTGTGACAATGGACTTTATTGTCAGAAGGGGAACGCCTGAAGGTATTAAGTATGTTTTACTTTCTGAAAAACTTGATAAAGGCTGGGAAACAGTAAATTCCCAATTTTAAATGCTTCTCTCTTTTCCCAAGCTGTGCCGCCAAGGAAGGCTGGAAGTGGAGGACTGTGGGTACCATACTGTGCTCCACAGGTCTGAATGGCGAACCTGACTGCATCTCTTCCTACCTGTATGACTTGGCATGAACGAGAAACCTCATGTTTTAGTCTCTAAATCCCTAAAATGGGAAGGCTTATCATACCTAACTCAGAGGATTGTCGTATTTACATAAGACGATTTGCAGAAAGCACCTAGCACAGTGCCTGCAGTGACCATTAAACGGGATGTGTCATTATTATTGTTATTAATAAAACTGGGAGCCACGATAAATACCCTCTATCAGGGCTTTGTCAGTGCATGCTGTAGAAAGATAAATCTAAATTAGAGCCTATTCTCTGACTCATGTGGTTCTAAATCAGACCAGTAACATTGTGTGAGCACAGGTAGCTTGGTTTCTCTCTTAACATGAGAAGAAAGGATGATCAAAAAAGACAGAGAAATAAAACAATCACTATTTGAAAGTGAATGAAGGGCGCCCTGCTCCTCCCCAGCCCTTTTTTTCTTACTTTGACATCTCAGTGTGTATTTTTTTTTCTTTTAGCTGTGAGTTCTGGGATAGGTGATAACTGCCAGTAATAGGATTAGCATTGATTTCTTTAGCAAGAACAGAGATGTGGCAGTTCCAGCCATTTCCTGAACTGCCAGCTTTGAAATATCAAAAAAAAAAAAAAAAAAAAAAAAAAAGAGAAAAAAAAAAAAAAAAAAAAAAAAAAAAAAAAAAAAAAAAAAACAGAGAGAAGAAGAAAAAAGAAAAGACAGAAATAAAAAGAAAGAAATCCATAGGGGGGAATACAGCTTTTAGAGAAAAGGAAGTGTGTGTGAATCCAACTGTGCATGCCTGTGCCTGTACACATACAGGGAACAGGAACGCTGGGGACACATGTAGATCATGAGAATGTTTTTGTTGTCCCGTGATAAAGGATCAAAAGCTCTATCTCTGTTCTGCTGCAAAAAAAAGATTTTAACATTCATTTGGCTTTCTTTTTCTTTCACTGTGAATACATTTACCAGTTGATCTTTCATTTCTATCCTTGAATCCTGACTCTTTTAACCTTGAAATTCAAACAAAGAAAAGCAGTGCCTTAGAAAGACTGCAGGGGGCGCTGCTGGACTCACACCCCCACCCCACTCCAATTCCACTTCTCTGAGACTAGTTCCCCAGGGAATCAGTGTTCACCACGTCACAGGTCACAGTCACTGTGTCTCCTGACAAACAGCTGGTGAGCCTTCTGCAGGAAGGGACTTGGTTTTCTCTTACAACCAGGGACTTGGGGATCCACTCACTTTCCCAATGTGTCAAACACAAAGCCAGGCAAGAGGTAAAGCACTGCCTACCAGTTCTGGTGCTAGAGCTGAGGAGTAGAAAGCATGGGACCCAGGGTGAGCTTTAAGCCATGCCCTTCAAGACACTCTGAAAACAAAACTAGTGTAAAGCAGGGTGTGAGGGCAAGACATCAAGTCACTCACATAAGTCAGATCTGGAGGCTTCAAATTTTAGAAATGGAGAATTTGCTGGAGAAAAGAAGTAGAGGAAGAGGGAATGAGAGGTGGCTCTCTTGTCTTTAATGTCTCCTTACATTGGATGTAGCATACCCAAATCAATATTGTGAATTTAAAAAGAAAACAAATCATTTTAGGGAGAGAATCCATTAAACCAGTTGATTGAAGAGTTTACATGGTTAAATTATTTTATTGGTTAGGAATTTATTTGTGATGATTATAATTATTGGCTACTATTAATTGGGTAGGAATTATGCACCAGGATCCTCTGAATGCACTCAGTAGCTTTTTTACTCTTCATAATAGAAAACATCAACCCCATCTTATAGATCAGTTAAGTGACTTGCTCAACATCAGACAGCAACAAAGTAATAAACTTGCAATAAAACTTGCATTGAACCCCCGATGTGGATAATTCCAATGTCTAGTGTCCCTTCCTGTAAGGGTGCTGCATTTTTGTTTGCTGAGATACTATCTAATGAGAGTCATTTCCCCATGTTCATTCACTCATTCACTCACCATCCAATCAACATTGTTTGGACGCCTTCCGTATGTCATCTACAGAACTAGGTCACCAAAATCAAGGACAAATGATTCAAGGTCCCTGACACAAAGCGCTCAGAGTTACGTGGAAGAGACTGACCCAAAGACAGCACAGAGGAGAAAATAACTTGGATAATACCTTCACAGAGATGGTATCGTACCTGAACTTGGAAGTTGGGTAGGAATTCATAGAAAATACATGTCATAGTAAGTAGTTTCTTCACGGGCTCAAACTCATAGCTTCAAAACTCCTAAACTTGAAAATCACATTGAACCATACACACACAATATCTTAGCAACTAGCTGAAAAATCAAATATTAATTTAAGTAATTTTTATCAACACAAGTTGTTAAGTAATTATTTTACTATTTTACTTGTTACTTATTTGTACTGAACTGTTGTTTGACAGTATGCATGTATATATGTGTATGTGTGTATGTATATGTCTGTATATATATAGATATACATTTTAATAGAATCTATTTCTATCTTTCTGATTAAGAGATAATGCTTGTTCTTTGAAAAGAGAATGAAAATTAATATACACTACTATATATTAACATATACATGAAAACTTCAGTCACTCAAAATCTTATATCCAGAGTGATTCGAGGTTAACATGGATTTCCTTTCAGTATATTTCTATACAGTTATCTATTTTTCCTACAAAATTAAATTTATAATATTCAGACTGCTTTTCAAATGTTTTTACCCACATTTCCAACTACAGTGAACCTTGAGCATTTTCTTATGTGATTAAAAGTTCTCTGACAGGATAACTACTGATGGCTCCCTAGGGTTGCACCCACTGTGTGCCCCATTCCATCAACAGAATACCTAGGTGATTTCCTTGTTGGTATTGTTGTATTGTAAATTATACTGCAAAGAATATCCTTGTATTTAGGTCCTTGTGTGCATCTATAATTACTTCCTAAAGATAAAATCTCAGAGGTATTATTACCTCATCGAAAGTTTAAAACCATTTTAAAGTTTTTGACAGATATTTCTAAATGTATCTTCAGAAATAGAGAATCAATTTGGCCTCCCACAAGCAGTGTGTAGTCTGCCCAGCTTCTGTATTCTCACCAATACTGGATATTTCCATTTAAACCACTTTAAAAGTATTTCCCAATTGAATAGGCAGAAAATTGTATCTTGTTTTTATTTGCTTATCACTGAATACTGATGAGGTTAGACATTTTTCATACATTTATTATCCACTTGTATTTCTCTCTTTGTCATTTATTCATGTCCTTTGCCCATTTTTCAATCACTGGGCTTATCTTTTTCTTATTGATTGGTAGGCGTTCCTTATAGATTAAGGATATTAACCCTTTGTCTGTCAGAGGTGCTGATGCAGCCTTAAATGCTAGTTCAAACACATCATCTTTCCCATTCTTTACCTGTCTGCCCAGACTTCCCCAGACCTACACGGGTCAGCAGTCCTCCTGAGCCCTGCCTGGCTCCTGAGCACTCCTAGCTCATCCTTTCTGTAGCTTCCCATGCTTGTACATACAGCTCTGGAGCATAAATTATTAGTACCTTAGTTTGCTAATTGTTTTCATTTATGCTAAGACTGTCTCCATCCTACACCAGCTGTTCCAAAACTGCTTAGAAAGTTCATTGAAGATAATAGCTATCCAAAACTTCTCCCATCTCCTTACTTTCTCCATTATTTACCAAAAAGTCATTATTTATTTGTGTTCACATTGTTCACTGTCCAACCCACATAACCAAAGATTGTGATTTCTAAAAACTTCTCTAGGAAGTGGGCTCTGATATTTTGCTTAATCAACAATTTTGAAGTAGGATCTTCTAGGAATGGCGTCAGGACCTCAGAAATGCAAGTGGTCAGTGTAGATACAGCTTAACTTTCATTTCTTTGTCAGCCTAAACTGGACCACCATGAATTTTCATAAAGTACCACAGAGACTTTTCTCTCTTATACAAAAGGAGACAAAAAGAGTAGTCAAAAATCTCAGTGATTTTGACTTCATGAACTCTCTCTGACTCCTTTATTATAGAAGGAGTGGGGCATGATCCCACTTAATTCTGACACCATCACTGTGAATTATGGTTTCCAAATAAACTATATCTTCCTGTTAAACTTGAAGTACAGAAAAAGAATAAATAATTTTTAATGAAAGCATATCCTATACTTCTAAAATTCAGATTTAACTGGGTGTTCTATATTTTTACTTGGTAAATCAGCCAATGCAAGCCTGGAAAAAAGCCCGTTGGGTGCTGGGAATTTGGTCAAGAAATACTTGCATCAACTTGCTCTCTGGAGCACATTTAAGAAGGGATTTTGAAGAGTTAGAGAGTCAGAGGCTTTGGAAACTATGTATTGGATCTATTGAAAGATACTAGATTTAATGCAATAGCCCCTTATTAGAGGAAGAAATTGTAAAGAAAAAATAAAAACATCCTGAAGTTCCAAAGCAAGAGAAAACAAGGAAATTTTCCTATACAACCTAGAATATATACCTAGGAAAATGTTCAATATTGTTTACTAGATATAAGAAGATTGGGCCTGTATGGAACAGAGAACAGAAACCCATAAGGTACAAATGAATCCAAAGGAGATAAAAAAAAAAAAAGGAGCTAGATGAGATAAGGAATTATTGAAAAGACACCAGTGATTACCAGCATTAAAATCCTTTTTGACACAATAAAAAGTAGAACTACTTCTTTAAAAATATTAAATCATTCATATAGAAGAAAAGCTTGAGAAGCTGTCTTAGAATGTAGAGGAAACAAAGAGGAAAAGAGAAAATGACCACTGCTTTGAAACCAGAGACAGGGTAGACAGCATTGGAATTCCAGGTGTTTCACAGATTACGGGAACAAATCACATAAAAATAATGTTAAAGATTCTCATTCAAGGTAAGATGAAGCAATCACACTTGACTTTTCTTTCCCACTAAATGCAGATTTAAAACCTAGACAAATACAGCCAACCATTTAAAAACTAAATAGTAGCAGGCAGACCAGGATTCAGAGTATTAATGAAAAACAAGTGAAGTTACCTTACTTCCCCTATCGGTATCCTTCAACCTGATCTCAATGTAGTCCAAAACCTAAAAGTGGATACCCAGATACAGTGGAATTCCCATGAGTAGCTCTCTAGCTTTGACTATAGTGCTTAGATGGAGTGTGGATCCCTAGACATTCCCCACAACTGCCCCCTGTTCTTGAGCATTCTGGACTCCAAGCAAGCCTGTGGTAGCAACAGCTAAGGCAGCAACAGGAGTTTCTGGAGCCACAATTCTGAGAGGAGAGTCATCTGCCCCAGTGATGCGATGTTCCCAAGAGGATCTGGCACACTCCCCATCCCTTCCTTTTCTGTCTCTCCTCCCATCTCTTTGCATCCCCTCCCCCACACTTCCTTTGGTCTTGGGTATAGGAGCAGCAGCAGAGCCAGCCAATAAACAGGATAATTAAATTCTGAAGTTTCTGGGTGAAAGACTGAAAACCCAAGCCCTGGAGAACAAAGAATACCAGAAAGAAGACAAAGAAGGAGGAGCTTGAGAAAGCAAACCCATATAGTTATTTATGGACTCCCAGATGTGGATCTAATCCTAAATAGGTTACTAAAGAATTTGAGAGATGGACAGATGGACCATCACCCAGACTCCAGATTTGCCACCAGAAGGCACATACATGGGCTCTATCCACATGCTATTACTAAAGACATTGAAAATTTAACAGAAACACAGCCTACAGAAGACAGATTGGCACTAGCAGCCTGAAATTATATAGGTAAATTGCCTGCTAAAACAAAAATATCAACATTCTCCATAGAGTTTAATAAGATTTGAAGTCTCATAATCTTCAAAATATCCAGGATATAATGAAAAATTACTCTGCATATGATAAACAAGAAAATATCAACACACATGCAAAAAAAGAATAAAAGACACCAACATCAAGACAACATAGATGTTGAAATTATCTGACAAAACATCTATACTATGTATTTTTTAATTATTCTCCAAAAAAACAATCATACATACTCTTGAAACAAATAGAAAAATTAAGTCTCAGCAAAGAAACATAAGAATGAAGAAGAAACAAATAAAAATTTTAGAATTTAAAAGTAATATAACCAAAATTAAAAATTCACTGAATGGGTTAAATGACAGGACGGAGAAGACAAAGAAAGGGTCATTAAGCCTGAAGACAAGACAGTTAAATAGAAATTAGCCAATCAAAGCAACAAAGAGAAAAAAGATTGAAAAAAATGAGGACTTCAAGATCTTTGGGATAATAACAAAAGTTCTAATATTCATGTCACTCAGTCTCAGAGGAGAGAAGACAGAGTACAGTGCTAATAAAGGAATCAAGAGAACCAAAATAAGTGAGTATACATATATTAATGGGTTGAAAAATTCCAATAGTAAAGATGTCAATCCTTTCTAAAAATGATCTATAAGTTTAACACAATTCTAATTAAAATCCCAGTAGTCATCTTTGTAGATATAGAAGAATTCATTCTAAAATGCATATGGGAAGGCATATGAATGAGAATGAATTTTAACAACTTTTAAAAGAATATGGAGGACTCATACTACCCAATTTTATGATTTGCTGCATAGTTACAGATGTCACCACAATGTAATATCACAAAGAAATAGGCATATAGATCAATGGAATATAATTTTAAAAGTCCAAAAATATACTCAAACAAATATAGCCAGTTGTTCTTGTCCCACCAAACAAATCTTAAAAACAAGACCCTAAAGGATCAAACTGTTTACATGTAACTTACCTGAATCCCAGAACAAAAATTCAAGAATAGATTGAATTTATGGACTCCCAGATGTGGATCTAATCCAAAACAGCTTACTAAAGAATTTGAGAGATGGACAGATGGACCATCACCCAGACTCCAAGAATAGATTCAACACTAGACAAGGTGAAATATTTTTTATCAAATAAAAAATTATCAAGTGTAGAAAAGAAAAAAATGTCATGCATGCAGAAAACTACAAACCAAACAAGGATAAAAATCAATCTACATCAACTTAAATTGGTCATATATTTTGGAGTTAGTAGTCAAAAACATGAAAATAGTTATTATAACCACAGTACCATAAATCAAAAACTTAAGTTGAGACATGGAATATTTTTTAAAGGTCCAAATAAAACATGTGTAAAATCACACATAAAGAAAGGGAGAAAGATTAATGGCAGAAGAAAAATTGGTAGACTTAAAGGTATAGCAATAGAAAATATCCCAAATAAAGTATAAGAAGAAAATAACAATGATTATTTTTTTAAAAGGCATCAGTGAATTGAAGAACAAATTCTAGAGCTTATTTATATGTGTAACCTGAGTCCCTGAAGTATGGAGTTGAAGAAGAAACAATATTTGAAAACAATTTCCAGATTTGAAAATTTGTTGAAAATTTTCCAGATTTAATGAAAACTACAAATTCACAGTACAAATGTTCAGTGAACCCAAGCACAAGAAACGTGAAGAAAAGTATATCATGGTGACTCAAAATCAAATTGCAGAAAATTAATGATAAAGAAGAATCCTAGGACCCCTGCAGAAGCCCAGGCCCAAGTCAGGTCCAGGATTACTGCCTACCAACCTGTGTGAGAGCCAGGACGGCCTCTGCACAGAGTGGAGGTTCACATGTCACTTCCTTCCAGGATCCATCTTGGGACACTGCAGCTATCTCCATAGCTCTCCCTATGTAGCACCCTTCACCTTGGGACAACAGACAGGGCCTAGAGGCAGCTGCTTATCACAGCACAGCATGCCACAGCACTATACCTCCAAACAGTCAGCTCAAAACCATTGTAAGTACCACCCTTTCATCCCCATCTCTGAAAGTGTTTATATCCATCTTGGGCCACCACCAATGCTACCTTGAATTACCTTTGCTACCACTGCTACCAACATTAGTTGCAGTAGCATCCATCTGGGGACACCTGCATGGGACTGGAAGTGAACACCAAGGTGAGGTAAAGGAAATCTGCAGGGTCATTACAAGATGAGAAGGTAGAAACAGCAATACCTCAGATCCACACTGCAAGAAAGGAAGATACATAATCAACATGAAAAAACAAGAGAAGAAAGTGCCCCAAACATATGAAGATACTACAATAACAGAATCTGTTGCATCCAACCCGCACCTCTCCCCAAGAAGTGCAGCCCAGACAACTGCAGAAGCAGCAAAGTTTATTGAGGAAATAGGCACACAGGCCAATCGATTGAGGTCAGCTCTTCCTTCCTTCAGAGAATGACCCCGAAGTGAGGGTTTCAGAGGTTATTATAGGGTGGGCTAGCTACATGACTCAGAACAACAGGATTTGGCCAATATTCAATCTATAGTTATTTACAGTTCAACTGTGACAGTGCCTCCTATGTCCCCTTTCAGTTCCTGGAACTTTAGGTAACTGTCCAGGGGGTCTGACAGCCTGTGGTTTTGCCCCCCCATCCATGAGAAGCAAGCATAGCAAAGCATTAATCACAGAAGCACAAAGAGCAGGTTAGCAGATACATGCAGGCCTAAGCCAGAGTGACTCCATTTTGAGTTTGGATTTTACAAATTCATTGACAGCACAGTTGATGAAATGTCAGAGAAAGAGTTTAGAATGTACATAATATGATGTGCAAATTAAAGAATAACTTAAGTGAAGAAATACAGACAAAATTGACCACTCCAACAAAGAGATATGGGAGCAAATACAGATAGCAAGAGATTACTTCAAGAGAGAAATATAGATTCTGAAAAAAAATTCAGAAATTCTTGAAATGAAGAAAATAAAAAAATTTTAAAAATTAAGAAACCATCACCAACAGATAGATCACTTGGAAGACAAAACCTCAGACAATGAAGACAAAATATACAATCTTGAAAATAAAGTTAACCACACAGTGAAAATGGTAAGAAACCATGAACAGAACATACAAGAACTGTGGTATAGCATCAAAAGACCATATCTAAGATTTATGAGGATAGAGGAAGGCACAGATTTTCATATCAAAAAATGCTTTATCTCTTCAGTGAAATAATATCAGAATATTTCCCAAACATGAAGACTGAATTGGAAAATCAAATGCAAGAGGGTTATAGGACACCAAATGTACAAAATTACAACATATCTACACCAAGACACATTATAATGAAAATGCCCAGCATACAGAATAAGGATAAAATTTAAAAGGCCACAAAAGAGAGGTATCTGATTACAAATAGGGGAAGACCAATTTGACTTTCCAACCCAGACCCTCAAAACCAGGAGATTCTGGAACAACATATACCAACCTCTGAAAGAAAAGGGATACCAACCAAGAATCTTATATCCAGCAAAATTAAGCTTCAGATGTGATGATGAAATAAAAACCTTCTCTGATAAACAAAAGTTAAAAGAATTTACAGCAAGAAAGCCTGTACTAAACAGCATTCTCAGCAAAATATTCCATGAGGTGGAAATAATAATCAACAATGAAAATCTTCAAAGAGAGAAACTACACTAAAGGAAAGGCCAATCAAAGGAGAAACCAAGTCAAATTACAAACCAAAAATAAACCAAACTGACCAGGATTACAAATCACATTTCAATAATAACCCTGAATGTGAATGGCCTAAACTCATCAAGTAAAAGACATAGACTGACAAATTGGATTTTTTTAAAAAGGCCCAAAAATATGCTGCCTTCAAGGGTCTCATCTCACAGGGAAAGGCATCCATCGACTGAAGGTGAAAGGGTGGGAAAAAACATATCACTCACATGGACAATGTAAACAAGCAGGGGTTTGCACCTTTATATCAAATAAAGTGGACTTCAAACCAAAGTTAGTGAAAAGGGATAAAGAAGGACATTTCATACAACTCAAGGAAATCACACATCAACAAGACATAACAATCATAAATATCTATGTCCTAAACAATGGGACATCTATGTATATCAAACAAATCCTTCTCAACTACAAGAATCAGGTAAACACAATACAATACTGGGTGACTTTAACACACCTCTCTCACCACTGGATAGATCTTCCAAACAAAATCTAAACAAATAAACTATAGAACTCAATAAAACAATCAATAATTTAGACTTGAGACATATATAGAATATTCAATCCATCAACAAGCAAATACACATTTTTCTCAGCAGCACAAAGATCCTTCTCCAAAATAGATCATATGTTATGCCACAAAGCAAGTTTTAGCAAATACAAAAAATAGAAATAGAGATACTACCCACATTTTATCTGACCATAATGGAATGAAATTAGAAATCAATAATAAAATAAATATAGAAGCTGCTCCAACACCTGGAGACTAAATAATATGCTGAATGATGCATGTATAACAGAAGACATCAGGGAAGAGATAAAAAAAATCTTACAAGTAAATGAGAACTCTGATACAACATATCAAAATCTCTGGGACACTATGAAGGCAGTGCTAAGAGGAAAGTTCATTGCATTAAGCTCATTCATTGAAAGAAGAAAAAGTCAACAAGTATATGACCTGACACTACATCTCAAAGCCCTGTAAAAGGAGGAACAAACCAACACCAAAAGAAGTAGAAGTCAGAAAATAATTAAAATCATGACTGAAATCAATGAAATTGAAATAAAAGAAACAATTCAAAAAATTGACAACACAAAAAGCTGGTTCTTTGAAAAAATAAACAAAATTGACAAACACTTAGCCACCCTAACAAAAAGGAGATAGAAAACCCCAAATTACTAAAATTTGTGATGAAAAAGGAAATACCATGACACACTATTAAAATACAGAGGATAATTAGAAACTATTTTGAAAATTTATAATCCAGTAAAATAGAAAACCTCAAAGACACTGACAAAGTTCTAGAGGCATATGATCTGCCCAAACTGAACCAGGAGGACATACACAAATTAAACAGATCAATTTCAAGCAAGGAAGTAAAAGACGCCATCAAAAGCCTACCAACCAAGGGGCTGGGATTATGAGGCAGTGGTAGCATGCTCGCCTAGCACGCATAAGGCACTGGGTTCGATCCTCAGCACCACATAAAAATAAAATAAAGATATTCTGTCACCTACAACTAAAAAATAAACATTTAAAAAAAAAAAAAAAGCCTACCAACCAAGAAAAGCCCCAGACCAGATGGACTCAGCCAAGTTCTACAAGAGCTACAAAGAAAAATTAATACCAATACTCCTCAAATTATTCCATAAAATAGAAGAGAACCCTTCCAAACTCATTCTATGAGGCTAGTATCACCCTGATACCAAAACCACACAGACACATCAAAGAAAGAAAATTTCAAACCAATATCCATAGATGCAAAAATTCTCAATAAAATTTTGGTAAATCACATACAAAAACATTAAAAAATTGTGCACCAAGATCAAATGGGGTTTATTCCAGGGATTCAAGGTAGGTTCAACATACAGAAATCAATAAACATAATCCATCACATCAATAGAATTAAAGATATGAATCATATGATTTTATCAATTGATGCAGAGAAAGCATTTGACAAAATACAGCACCCTTTCATGTTCAAAACACTAGAAAAACTAGGGATAGTAGGAACATATCTCAACATTGTAAAAGCTATCTATGCTAAACCCAAGGCCTATATCATCCTAAATGGGGAAAAATTGGAAGCATTCTCTCTAAAAATGGGAACAAGACAGGGATGCCCTCTTTCACCACTCTTGTTGATCATAGTCCTTGAAACTCTAGCCAGAGCAATTAGACAGACAAAAGAAATTAAAGGGATACAAATAGGAAAAGAAGAACTCAAACTATCAGAATTTGCCAATGATATTATTCTATACTTGGGATCCAAAAAATTCTACCAGAAAACTTCTAGAATTAATAAATGAATTCAGCAAAGTAGCAGGATATAAAATCAACACCCATAAATCAAATGCATTTATGTACATCAGTGATGAATCCTCTGAAAGAGAAATTAGAAAAACTACTCCATTCACAATAGCCTTACCAAAAAAAAAAAATACTTGGGAATCAATTTAACAAAAGAGATGAAAAACCTCTACAATGAAAATTACAAAACACTAAAGAAAGAAATGGAAGAAGACCTTAGAAGATGGAAAGATCTCCTATGTTTCTGGATAGGCAGAATCAATTTTGTCACAATGGCCATATTACCCAAAGTGTTACACAGATTTAATCTAATTTTATGCAATTCCAACATCATTCCTTATATAACTATAAAAATCAATCATGAAATTCATTTGGAAAAATAAGAGACCCAGAATATCCAAAGCAATCCTTAGCAAGAAGAGTGAAGCAGGAGGCATCACAATACCAGACCTTAAACTATACTACAAAGCTATAGTAACAAAAATGGCATGGTTATAGCACCAAAATAGACATGTATACCAATAGTACAGAATAGAAGACACAGAGAAAAACCCACATAAATACAGTTATCTCATACAAAGGTGCCAAAAACATACATTGGAGAAAAGACAGCCTCTTCAACAAATGGTGCTGGGAAAACTGGAAATCCCTATGCAGCAAAATGAAACTAAACCCCTATCTCTTATCATGCACAAAACTCAACTCAAAGTGCATCCAGGACCTAGGAATTAGACCAGAGATCCTACACCTAATCGAAGAAAAAGTAGGTCCAAATCTTCATCATGTTGGATTAGGACCTTACTTCCTTAAAAAGACTCTTATAGTGCAAGAAGTAAAATCAAGAATCAATAAGTGGGATGGATTCAAATTAAAAAGCTTCTTCTCAGCAAAATAAACAATCAATGAAGTGAACAGAGAGCTGACATTCTGGGAACAAATTTTTGCCACATGCACGTCAGATAGAGCACTAATCTCCAGGCTATAAAGAACTCAAAAAACTTAACACCAAAGAAACAAACAACCCAATCAATAAAAGGGCTAAGGAGCTGAACAGACACTTCTCAGAAGAAGATATACAATTGATCAACAGACATGAAAAAATGTTCAACATCTCTAGCAATTAGAGAAATGCAATTCAAAACTACTCTAAGATTTCATCTAATGCCAGTCAGAGTGGCAGTTATCAAGAATACAAACAACAATAAGTGTTGGCAAGGTTGTGGGGGAAAAGGCATGCTCGTACTTTGCTGGTGGGACTGCAAATTGGTACAACCAATCTGGAAAGCAGTATGGAGATTCCTTAGAAAATGTGGAATGGAATCACCATTTGACTCAGCTATCCCACTCCTCAGTCCATACCCAAAGGACTTAAAAACCGCATATTACAGTGACACAGCCACTTCAATATCTACAGCAGCTCAATTCACAATAGCTAATCTGTGGAACCAAATTGGATGCCCTTCAATAGATGAATGGATAAAGAAACTGTGGTATAAACACAATATGGAATATTTCTCAGCAATAAAAGAGAATAAAATTAGGCATTTGCAGGTAAATGGATGGAGTTGGAGAATATCATGCTAAGCTAAGTAAGCCAATCCCAAAAATCCAAAGTATGAATGTTCTCTCTGATAAGTGGATGCTGATATATAATGGGGGAGGGGTATGGGAAGAATGGAAGAATTTTGGTCAAAGGGGAGAGTGGGGAGGGGAAGGGACATGGGGGTAGGAGAGATTGTGGAATGAGATGGACATCATTGCCCTAGGTACATGTATGACTGACTGAACATATGGTGTGACTCTATATTGTATACAACCAGAGAAATGAAAAGTTGTGCTCCATTTGTGTACAATGAATCAAAATGCATTCTGCTTTCATGTATGCCTAATTAGAATAAATAAATCAAGAAAAAAGAAGAGTCCTAAAACAAAGCTAGAAAAAAATAAATTTAAAAGCCTCATTATATACAGAGGAATAAAGATGAGTATGATAGCAGATATCTTATCAAAAACAATGTAAGACAGTGAATTAATATTTGAAGTACAGAAAGAAAATATATCAATGTGTAATGATATACCCAGCAAAAATATCCTTCAAAAGCAAAGTGAATTTGAAACAGAGGGAAAGGGAGATTTTTCTTTTTTTGAGTAAAAGAAAAGCTGAAAGAATTGATCACCAACAGAGCTGCACTAGCCCCCTCAAAAAGAATGTTAAAAGAGATCCTTTACATAGATGGAAAATAATGCCAGATTAAAATATGAATCTACACAAATAAATAACATATGTTCACAAAAAATGCTTGCATGTACATGTTCACCATAGCTTTATTTGTAACATCCAAGAACTAGAAATAACTCAAATGCTCGTGGACATGTGAATAGGTAAACATATGATCCATACAATTAAATACTACTCAGCAATAAAAATAAATGATACATACAACATGAGTGAATATCAAAATAAAGTAAGATAACCAAGACAACAAAAAATAAATACTATATGGTTATATTGATATAAAATTCTAGATAATACTACAAATCTATAAAGGCAGATCAGTGATTGACTGGAAATAAGGCCAAGGGCAGGTGGGAAGGACTGAAAGGGAAAAATTACAAAGAGGTGAAAGAGACATTGGGAGTGTTAAGTATACTTCATTGTCTGGTTTGTGATAATGGCTTCATTGGTGTACACATATGTCAAATAGCATTACAAAAAATCAATAAATAACTAGAAGTCTAATATTTCCACTGAATAGCAATTCTTGATCTTTCTCAGTTAATAAAACATTGAAACTGAGATAATCAAAACTGGCATTAAAGGTGTAAACAAATCATCACACATATCCTCTGACACAGAAAATGAGTGTTCTGTATAGGCCTGCCTTTTTGAAAGATAGAGAGAGGGAAAAAAATTCTATTCTATAATTTTTAAATACCAAATCCCAATTATAAAATTGTAGTGATTATTTTTAACCAAATGGCTAACCAAAATAGATCACCATATAAATTTTACATAATCATGTAGAATAACAAAAGTCCATATCTATAGTACATGGGATTAGGATTATGTATCTTAATTACACAAATTTATAATTAGGATTTTATTTGATCCATTCAACCTGTGAGAAAATGCAGACTCAGAGAGGCCAAGTTGACTATTGTTATGGTTTAGGTATGAAGTATCCCCCAAAAGCTCATATGTGAGACAAAGCAAGAAAGCTTAGAGGTGAAATGATTGGGTTATGAGAGTTTTAACCTTATCAGTGCATTTATACCCTGATAGGAATTAACTGAGTGGTAACTGTAGTTAGGTAGGGTGTGGCTGGAGGAGGTGGGTCATTTGGGTGTGTCATTGGAATATATTATGTCCTTGTTGAGAGGAGGAATCTCTCTCTACTTTCTGATGGCCATCTCCTGAGCTGCTTTCCTCTACCACACTCTTCTACTATGATATTCTGCCATACCTTGGGCCCAAAGCAATGGAGCCAGCTGTCTATGGACTGAGACCTCAGATACCATGAGCCCCAAATAAACTTAGTCATCTAAAATTGTTCTTGTTGGATCTTTTGGTCACAATAATGAAAAATCTGACTAAAACAGCAAGTTAGCCCAAGATCAAACAGCTAGTCAATGATAGAGTCAGGATTCACATACAGGTTTCCAAACTCCAAAACTATTGTTTCATATACAACAAATTGCTGACTCTGCCTGTTGGCTAGAATCCTTCTTCTATGACTTCAGATTTCAAGCCTATCACCTAAAGCATTATGCATTGAAGTTTTATAGTCCTGGCACTTATAGGGAAGTAATTAAAATACTACTTCTTACATTGTAGAAGTCATTGTACCTAGCTGCTCTTACTCCACAATGTAGCCCAAGTCACCATTTTTCTCTTTGTCTTATCTGCCCACCTGAGTTCAGGTACCATCATCTTTTTCCTGGAATACTGATCTATGTGTGTGATATGAATTGCACATTTTTTCCAACTCATCATTTGTATTTATGTTTTAGTGTTTTATCTCTATCTTTTCATACACAAGTATTCTTTTTCAGTAGTCAAATTTATTAACATTTTCTTTCTGGCTTTTAGACTTCAAGTTATATTTAAAAAGAACTTCCCTAACCATTGATCTTGAATAAACAAACTTGGAAGCCTGAACAGGATCTCAAAGGGCATCTCATTTGTTAAGGACAAATTGTGAAGTCAACTACACTGCATTGGAAATATCACACCAGTTGATACCACAGTAGTGACAAAATGCAGCCATCCCAACATGTGTTCCCATCACTAAACTTGGAATATTATTCAACTTATAGTCTAATATTTACTAATTCACTGAGCAACTCAAAGGAATACACTTATTTTCCAATATCTCAATCTTCAAACTGAACTTTAAGAATCAATACTCAAAGTTCAGTAGACCCTACAGAATATGATTTCTGTGTGTGGATGATCAAATCTTGAGCTGCCACAGTAAATCTGCTTTTAAAGATATTTCAAAATACCTAAATGCATGATCACTTGTCTAACCAGAAAAAAAAAAAACTATTAAATACATGAATTTAAACATTTTTAAATATCATGAATAAAATAATAACTAAGTCAAAAGAGAAAGGACATGTATTAAAATAAACATTAAAATGATATAATTGGGAAAATGTGAATAGAAATCAAATGTTTAGTAATATTAAGGCATTTTTATTAATTTAATTTTGAGATGGTAGTAGTATTTAGGCTACACTTTCTTTGTAAATATTTCTTAGCTCTTGTAGATATATCTGTAAATAAAATCTTATATCTAGAATTTGCTTTAAAATACACAGAGATGGGAGATTGGTAGAAATATATATGAAACTACTGGATATGAATTAATACTCATTGAAGACTGGTGATGGATTCCCAGAGATCTATTATTCTATCTTCTTTATTTTTTGATATGTTTGAAATTTTCCATGTTTTTTACAGCTAATACATTAAGTATGCAGATTAACTCCTTTGGAGATAAGATTTTTGAATGCATCTATTGAAGGTTAATGGATCTATTCCCAATTCTTCTCTTAACTCCCTTGACAGAGGATGGTACACATGATTGCTTATTTTCCCAGCATTCTTTGTGGCTAGAGTGGTCACATGACACAACTTTGGACAATGAAGCCTACTGGGATTTCTCAGGCAATTTAGAAATGTTTTTGCTTTTTCAAATAAAAGTAGATGGTGAGACTGGCTTCCACCTCTCTTTTCCTGTCTTTGAATGGGACCTAGATTTTGAGGTCATGAAGGCATGTTGTAAACATGGTAGAGTTAATTTAAAATACAGACCCCAGGCCTCCTTTCATTGAAACTCTCAACTAATACCATCAGCCACCTATTGCCAGATATCTGTGAGATCTAATTACATTAAATGCAAATATATTTTAAAATCCCTTTTATTAAAATCACTGTAAGTCCATTTTTCTGTTCTTATAGCTAAGAACTTCCTACCTGTTACAATCTGTCATGTATAATTTCTTATATAATAAAATTTCTCTTCTTCATTCTGAAGCAATGCTAATATCTTTCACTAAAAAAGTTTAATTAATTTGAAGTGGATACTAAACTGCCATGAAAAATTTTTTACTCATATTTCCTCAGCACAGTTGGATCATCTCACCAAAGTATCTGAAAACTCTTTTAAATATTTTCAAAGCAATCATTACAAAGTGAAATGAATTATTATTTAATTAATAAATGCATAATGACACATTCTTTCCCTATCTCCACTTCCATAACTGTCAATGGTGCTTTTATTTCAGCTCCTGACTCCAGGCTCTGGTGAGTCCCAGGTTCCTTCAGTGAGCCAGCACATGGGCACCTGTCAAACGCTCTGAGAATGAGATTGACACAGTCCTGCAGCTGAACCTGTTCTTCCTCCCCAAAGGCCAGCTAACTCAGTCTTCAAAGCTAAAATCAAAGTTTTATCCCCTCAAGAGGTTGCTTCAAAATGAAACAAAATGAAAAATTTCATATCTATCAACCAGTCCCAGAATGTGTTTAAATAGAAAGCTGTGGTCAAACTAAATGTCACCCAATATTCATGGGAGGAAAGAGTCATCACCAAATTCTTTGGCATTTATTTTCATTTATGTTGAGGTCTCAAGCCACGGAGCCTAGCCTCCTGTCCAGCAGGGATGGCAACCCCCAAGGCACTCCCCGACAAGGCGACACTGAGAACGGTAAAGTCATCCAGCACAAAACCACCACACACCGAAGAGTTCTGTCTCAAGCAGGAGCTGTTTATTTAGAGGAGGTTACAAGCTTATATAGGGGAAGGGATCCAATAGCATTTCCTTTTCGAGCCACGAATGCGAAAGCGGGTTGTCCACGCATAGCAGTGTAGAATTGTTTAGGTTGGGGATCATGCATTGTCCATGAACACGGAAATAGAGATCAGCCAATAGGCACGAGGTGACGTGGCTCTCTCGGGGTGGGAGGCTTTGTCCTGGGTCAATTGCTTGGTGTCATTTTACAGTATGCCCCCACATTTCCCCCTTTTTGTTTTTGTAACAGACAGAGTGAGCCGTACTAGAGTGTGTGCCTGTCTTAGGTTGTCCCCACCTTTCAGGGGATCTTACCCGTCATTGACTGCCACACTAGCACTTCAGGTCTCACTCGCCTATGGGTCATCCCATCGGGAAGCCCCAGGGGGGTTCCTCTTCCTCCTGAGAGAGTTCTCCATAGCGAGGACTGGCTATCATCAGCTGGTATTGGCATTCTGAGACCATCAATAGTATGGTCCCGACTCGATCTTTGACAAAGGCCACCAACTTGTTTATAATAATAGGACCAAAGGTCAGGATTAGTAACAGAAGAACTAGGAGTCCGACTACAGCAGAGATTAGGATAGTTAGCCAGGGAGACTGATTAAACCAGGATTCATACCAGGTCTCTTGTAATTCCTTCTCCCACTTTCTTTTGGTAAGTCCCTCCCTGAGTTTAGCCATGGAGTCCCTGATAACCCCAGTATGGTCATCATAAAAGCAGCATTCTTCCACTAATGCTACACAGAGGCCCCCCTGTAAGAACAATAGGTCGAGTCCACACCAATTTTGTAGGACCACTTCTGATAGTGAAGTCAGGAACTTCTCCAGGAGGCTGATGGACTGCTCAATTCACGTCAAGTCCTCATCAATGGCAGCCCGCAGGGTGGTAGATCCTCGTTATTGGGTAGCCAATGAGGCAATGTCAGTGCCAGCCGTGGCCACTCCCAGGCCAAACAGGGTGGCAACAGTCAGAGCCATAAGGGGTTCTCTCTTTGTTCTCTGCGGGAGCCCTTTGATCCAGCATGAGAAGACATAATCTTTATCATGGTAGATAATGTGGGGCAGGACAGCAACTACAATGTAGAATTCTCAAGATTGGTTAAACACCTGGCATGACACATAGGGAGTCAGACTGGTCTCGGAGCAAACCCACCAACCCCCTCCATTATGAGATAGCCAACGATAGGTGTCGGAGCAGGGGGAACTAAAAATGTTGGTACACAGGCTCATCCTGTGGGATGGTATGGTCCCCAAGCAGGTGCCATGGCCACTGACTTGGGTCAGGGTTAATCTAGTTTTTTGTTTGTCCAGGAGCTCGGGGTTATGTGGGATGAATTGAAGGAGATGTTCATCCCTATCACTTCATAAAATGGGGGGTTTTCTCAAAGGACCTTGGGGAGGGGTTATGGGACCTCAGGGAGAGGTCACGGGAGCATTGCCCTGGGGGGCTAAGGGATTGGAAGGATCCAAGGGACTGGGACCTCAGGGGCGGGCGAGGACTTTATTTGGCTCTATGGCTTGGGTCGTGGTTGTTATTTTTCGCCTGATCCCGAAGAGGAGCCCATCATTGTATCCTGTCTAGTAAAGTCATAGCCCCCAAGAAATACCTCTTCCATCCCAAGCAGTTGAATATTTTTCCTTATCTGTAAAGGTGATATTTAGGGGGTTACAAAGGGCCTTCAACCTGTTACAGGGGGGTGTCCCCTCTCAGGAGACTTGGATGAAGTGGTCGGGGCTCCCCTTTTTTCAGTACACTGTACCTGTGGCTTCACAACCCCAATTTGCTCAGTAAAAGGATTTGGGGCCTCCATAGCCTCGCCATTTAGTATGCGCAGGACACACATAAAAGGCCTCCTTTTGCAAGGCGCCAAGCCCCCAAGTAGACTCACAATTAGGGGTCCCAGTTGCCTTTGATGGGTGTAGGTTCCAATTCCCATCAGCTAATTTGCCTAAGTCGGCTGTCAGGGAAGGAAACCAGGTTTTTGGAAGGAGCCCTGTAACGCTGGATGCAATAGCTCCAGAGCCTGGGATGAATACTTCCCAGGTGATGTTATAGGCCTGATGGGGGTTAGGATTGGTTCCCTGAGAAAGGTCACCGAGGACCAGGAAAAGAAACATGTATACCTTCATGATAACAAGGGGGCCACAGTATGATTAAAGAGAGTTAGCCCTGTTGAGATACAGATTACCACAATAAAGGTGATCAGTGAAATGATGAGTAGTCCCACGCAGGCCAGCCAAAGGGTCCAGGACAGTTCAGGCATTCCTGTAGGGAATAAAAGATCATTCCTCGAGAGAGAGGCTTTCTCTTGGGCAGGGATGGTTAGATGGGGTATATTTAAGATTTCTTGCTGGAACCCATATAGGTTGTTTATCTCAACCAAATCCTCGCCCAGAACTTATGAGCAGGTCTGGGCCTCTCCAGTAACCTGTCAGGGGATCTTCCCACTGAACTTTAATGGCAACATATGGTGCTTGTTGTGACCAATGCCTCTGAAACGCTGTCAGAGGGCGGTCCTTAGAAAAATTTAAAATATTTAACGTGAGTAAATAAGCTAGTCTTAGCTGGGTATGGGGGTCTGTCGTATGGGGGTCTGTTCCCCCTTTTTGTTTTTGTAATTGATCTTTTAAGGTTTTATTGTGTCTTTCAATTATTGTCTGTCCTGTGGGTTATAGGGTAAACTTGTGATGTGTTGGATATTCCAACCTTGGAAGAAGTTTTGTAGTGCTTTACTCACAAAGAATGGACTATTGTCTGTTTTTAGAGACCAGGGTACTTCCATAATATTAATAGCCATCAATAAAGCTGTAATAACATGTTTGGTGTTTTTTCCAGTTTGAGCCAAGGCAAATGTAAAAGAGGAGTATGTGTCTATAATCACATGGACATATTTTTGATTGCCTTGTAATTTTTATAAGTAAACTACAAGGATTTTGAATGTTGGAAGTAATTTTAGAGGCAGCAGCCAAGGAGAAATGTTCCCAATACAAAGGACGATTATTTTGTCAAAGGCATGCCATAGGAGTTACATGATTAAAGACGATAGTTGTCAGGTCCATCGTAGGATCATATCTAGTTAAATTAGCTTTGGGTAAAGACTTGTTAATTTTATAACCTTTTATCACTTATTTTAAACCTTTTTTAATACTTACCTTAAATCCTCCCTTTTTTTATTTAGTACTACATCCCAAAATAGTCCTTGTAAATTTCTGAATGTAGGCAAATTACTCCATTTTAATGATAAGAAGTACTTTGTTATTTATAATACTTAAACAGTAGAAACCTTTAGAAATTTATAAGCCTTTGTGTCAAAAGAAAGAGCAATTATCTAATCAAAGCCAAACATGGTCAAATTTGGCTTTGTATCTTAAGATAGAACTTTATGAAACCCACATTTATAAAGCTTGTCCCATATGTTAAGTTTGATCTATTTAACTTTAACTCAGTCTACCCATAAAAACCATGTTTAGTTAACAATTTTAAGTCATCATTTGTTACTGAAGGAAGTCCTAGAAGGAATGATAATTACAGTTTAAGTAATTTATAGAGAACAACTTCCTTTATTGTCCGTCTGGAAAGAAAAACATGTGAGGTAGTGATTTTAAAGACATTATTGATTTTATTTGTTTACCCAATTTAAATTGAATGTTTTGAATCATGTGAATCAAAGGTATTTGGATCCATTTTTTAATTTTAGTTTATGAGCATGCTATATGCTAGATTTGATACACAAACACATGTAGACAATACACAAGACAAAACACGTATAGGCATCAAACACATGTAAACATCAAATGAAAAAAAAGGCCTCTTGAATTAAAGGTATACCTTGTAAATTGGTCTTTGAGCAAAGTAGAGTGTGGAAAAAAAAACTTTTATGGTTGGATAAAATATATCTGATCAGAAATTTTAATTTTAGCACGCAGAGTCAAAATCAGGAGCTAAAAAAAATATAGAATTCAAAACCAAGAGTCCTGGAAAAAATGACATAGCTGTTAATTGTTTCAATAAAGCAATAGGAGAAAAAAGGAGAGAGGGAGAGGAGGGAGGGGGAAAGAGAAACCTCAAGTTAATTTGAACATATCTCCTTTTTTTCTCTTCTCTCTCTCTCTCTTTTTTTTTTTTTTTTTTTTTTTTTTTTTTGTCTCAAACCCCTTATCAGGCTTTCTCTTAGCATTGGAATGTAAACTCCAATTCAGTCTGGCCAGGGGAACTGTTATCTGTCTGAGGCTTTTTAACCCTTTTTTCCTCAGTCGGCATGTAGGCCAGGTTTGGGTATAAAACTTTATAAAACATTACCTCCCATGACTTTTGAGGAAGGGGCTAGCCAAATTTGAATTAACTCAAGTTGTACCTTAGTTTAATAAGGAAACCTGCAGCAATGTTCCTTAATAGTATCAAGGAGTTCCCAGAGCTGGCATTTGGGAACCTTTGCCCCCACTGAATGTAAAGAACCCTGTCCTAATAAATTGGCAGTAAAGCCAGTGGCCACGAGAGGCGTACATTTCCCTCATTGGTGGCTGATCTGGGGATGGAGGGTGGCAATATGGTGGCATGTCCCTGCCTATGGGGCAAGATGACGATGATTTCCTGCCATCTGAACTAGGCGGCGGTGAATCTTGGGCCAGGGGATGACAATATAGTGGCGGGCGGCCAGGAGGAGGAATTTCCCTCCTGTGCACCAGTTTGGCTGCGGGAAGCCAAGCGCCCGGGCCTTGGCTGCCAGCCTGCAGATCCCTCCCTCGCTTCCAGCCTGCGTCCCTCCCTGCCACTCCCACTGTGTCCGCCCTTTGTTCACGGAGCCCCCTACCCCCAGGGGCGGGGAGCCAGCAGGGCTGCATGGGGGGACGGGCCCAGCCGGGCAGAGCCAGGGTCCTGGCCGCAGCTAGACTTGGAGCCCGAGGCAGCAATCCACGAGCCGGCAGCTGAGGCCCCATCGCGATTAAAGGTCTCCCAAACCTTTCCAACTTGGGCTTTTGAAGATGATTGCCCCATCCGGATTCGGGATACTTTACCTCGCCCTCGATTGGCTCAGGTTGCCGACTATTTACAGGCAGATTGGTCTCCATGCAGGTTCCTCCCACAGGGCACCAGATGTCGGGGTCTCAAGCTGCGGAGCCTAGCCTCCTGGCCAGCAGGGATGGCAACCCCCGAGGCACTCCCAGACAAGGCAACGCTGAGAACGGTTTCGTCTGGCGCAAAACCACCACACGCCAAAGAGTTCTGTCTCAAGCAGGAACTGTTTATTTAGAGGAGGTTACAAGCTTATATAAGGGAAGGGATCCAATAGCGTTTCCTTTTCCAGCCGCGAATGCAGAAGCGGGTTGTCCAGGCATAGCAGTGTAGAAGTGTTTAGGTTGGGGATCGTGCATTGTCCACGAACACGGAAATAGAGGTCAGCCAATAGGCGCAAGGTGACGTGGCTCTTTGGGGGTGGGAGGCTTTGTCCCTGGCAATTGCTCTGCATCATTTTATGGTATGCCCCCACACATTTAGAGGTTGTAAGTCCTAACCAGACCAAGCAGGCAGGAAAAAGAAAGAAAAGGCATAAGAGTTGGATGAGAGGAAGTCAAATTCTCACTTCTTACAGATGATGTAATCTTATATACATAAAACCCCAGACTCCACCCAAAAAATTACTAGAACTAATTAATTAATTTTGTATATTAACATATAAAAATATATTAATACACAAAAAATTAATGTACAAAAATCAGTAACAATTGTATCAGTAATTTATCTGCAATAGCAGTATTATTTACAAAGAAAAAAATCAAGGATTTTTTGACCACAGAGGTGAAAGATTTCTACAATGAAAACTATAAAACATCTTTAAAACTATAAAATATTTATGAAATATATTGAATAAACACAGAAAAACATAGAAAGACATCCCATTTTCATGAATTAAAAGAATCAGTATTGTTAAAAGGTCCATACTACCCAAAGCAATCTACAGACTCAAGGCAATCCCTATCTATATACTGAAAAAATTCTCCACAGAATTAGAAAAACAATCCAAACTTGTGTGGAACCACATAGAGAGAGACAGAGAGAGAGAGAGAGGGAAAGAGAGATGGGGGAGGAGAGAAAGAAGGAATGTAGGAAGGAAGGAAGAAAGGGAGAATGAGAGATAAGGAGGAAGAGAAGGAAGAAGGAAGGAAAACATTGAATAGCCAAAGCAATCTTGAGCCAAAGAACAAAGTAGGAGGCATTACAGTACCTGACTTCAAAATATACTATAAAACTATAGTAATCAAAATAGCATGGCATAAAATTGTACTGGCATTAAAAACAGACACAGACCAATGGAACAAACTAGAGAGCCTAGAAGTAAACACAAGCATCTATGGTCAGCTTATTTTCAACAAAGATGCTAAGAACATGCTTTGGAGAAGTATAAAATGTTTTGCATGCTGAGCATTATTCATTTTCTATCACAAACTTCATTTATACTCTTTCTCCAAAGCATGTTCTTAGCAATTAGCTTGTCTTTACTTCTTGTGTTTACTTCTAGTTCCAATTTTGCCAACCTGCTATACAAATACAACCTGTTTTCCAAATCCAAAATATGATGCAAATGTGTAGTGCCATCTTAGTGAGATCAGCCACGCACCATTCTCTACTGATAGCATACACCAAGACACAACTTTATTCATTCCTTCTTCACACACAACAGGGAAAGTACTCCCTACATTGGATCATGTCCCAACCCATTAAATACCTATTAGCACAACATGGTATCTGCAGTTAATAATGAGGACACAGCCCCATCAACACAAGTGATATGAATCATAAGGTGCTGTTATGTCCAGGGAGCAAGCTCTGAATTAGAATCTGGACTGGAATCCTGACTCTAGCATATTCCCCTCTGTAATTTTAGGCAAATTTCTCGATCTCTCTGTGCTTTGGTTTTTCAGTCAATAGCACAGGGATGATAATCATAGTTTCTACTTTGTTGGGTTGTAACGAGTACTAAGGGAGATTGCAATATCCTGCAAGGCATTAAGTGTCCTGTAAATGCTATCCATTATTTCCTGACTCCAGCACTGTGTCATGATCAAAGCTTTCTGTCCACCTGCTCTGTTATCGCCAGTCCATTAGGCACCATAGCCGCAATTATTTTTCACCATAGTTATAGGCAACTGTGTCTCCAAGTCCTCTAGTTCTACATAAAGGCTGGAAGTTGGCCATGACTAGAGCATGTTGTCACAGCCCTCCCTGTGACCTAACATGCAACATTCACACCAGGGTCTGTGTGTGTGCATCAGACAAAACCCAGCTGATGTTGAATAGGGCAGGGCTTATAGTCAGAGGATCTGGATTTGGTCCAATTCATCAAGTACTTGTGAAAAATCACTTGACCTCAGAGAATCTTTGTTTCATCATCAGTAAAATTAAAATAGTACCTGCCTCATTGTTAAAGATTAAATGACAGATGCTAAGTAAGAGTGTCTGTCCAATAGAAAATGTTGTGCATGCTAAGTAATATTCATTTTCTACCACAAACTTCATTAATTCAAAATATATTCAGTCCCTTTCTGCCTGCTGCAGGCACTGTGCTAAGCTCTAGGGGCAAATGTGGAAACGAAAAATATACAGTAGCCAGAATGTAATACATTTTGTTTATTTTATTGTTTGTTAACTGATGACTACTATTGCTGAAAATATTTGGACCGGAGAACTTAGACCCAATTTGAAAGAGATTTAAGGTGCTGTATTTCATTTCATCATGGTAGACATGCGGTTTCCTCTGCTCTGTAAGCTCCCAGCAGGCGCTGGCATCCCTGGCATTGAACATAGGCTACTGTAATCAGGAGTTTACACCCTGTAAACTCCCCCTCTAGATTATGAGCTCCTTGCAAGTAGACCCTTGTGTCTTTCTATTTAGCACAGAGCATCATACACTAAGCACACAGTAGCATTCTTGGTAACTATGGGTCAGCAAGATAGGGTGTGGGGAAAAAGCAACGTCACAATTCAATCAAATCATTTCTTCCAGAACCCTTGTGAATGAAGTTCCCTTTCATACTAGCACTTGAACAGGTAGCACCTCTCTCCATGTACATGAGTACACTCATCTACACGTGAGCTAATGGATCAGCCCTTGCTAGAGACATTACATTTCAGAGTACTGAGTTGTCACTTAGTAAATGGCAACTGCTGAAGTCTTAAACTTCTAGGAAGAGTTAGTGTACCTCAAAGAAATAATCAGTGTAACCTTCCAACCAGTAAAATCAAGCCCCTTATATTCTGTTTAATTTCCTAGGAGTTTTTATATACATATACATGTTCGACACACATAGCCCCTTGCACATATACCAGCGCTATATTTTTTACAACATAGGGTTTTCTAGGATTGAGTAGTTTTAAACAACAGTATTTTATTATTTTAAGCACACCCACTGTGGAAACATTCTCAGGGCTCACGCTTCTGCTATTGGAACATTTGTTTTTTATTCTGAATATTTCAGCACATCTATTTACCTGGCACTATATTTAGTACCACAGTGCCAAGATGGCATATATAAAGATTCAATTGCAATTCCCATCTGATGTCCCTTCCCTCTCTTTTTTACCCCCTTTTTTATGTCCACACTCTGAATTCAGCACAAAGTTGGTGTGTTTAATTTAAAAAGAAGTAAAACGCTCCAGGAGACGCCTCAGACCACTGCAAATCACCTACTTTATAGAGGCAGTAAAATTGTGTATCGGATTAGAAGTGATGCTGATCTGAAATTTATGATAACTTTTAATGGCATTATAATTTTTTTCCCTGTGCGCTCCATAACTGCGTCGTTTCGATGCACAGTGCAGCGAGATGAAATTTGTAAGGGAAGAACATTACCCAGGCAAGCTCGGGGAATGGGGGGGAGCCAGTGGAATAATGCAATAGCCCCACACAGGCAGATGCAAGCTATTCTTTCCACGCACTATGGAGAGACACAAACTCCAAAACGACCCTTTGGAATTAAAGCCAACCCAGGGTCTAGAATCTATTGATAAATCTAGGAAATGTGGTCTAAGTAACCCAAGAAGAAACCAGGTGTAGGAGATACCACCCCACCACTTCTAAGGCATTTCTCATTTCTCAGCTGAGAGAATCCCATCTGCAGATCCTGAAATAGTTTTCTGGAACAAACAGTTCTTTCCTAGGGTGGGTCTGTTGCCCAGTGTTCCCTACAGTGGCTCAGTTCCCCACTGGTTCCAAGAAAGCATGAAGGGGCATCGTTGGTGTCACAAACTGAAAAGACTTGTGAAGTGCCGAGAGGTTTACCACTAAGAAAAATGGTAGAATAAAAAGGAGGAACTCAATAATAGAGGCAAAGAAAAATAGGGAGACACAGAGTGAGAAATTATGAGTTTTTATAATTCCAACAATAATGTTCATAATTTATAATAGGAAAGAAAAATCTCTCCAGAAAAGCCACCAGAGTCAAAGGAGAAGAATTCTTTGCAATGCAAAATCCCTTCCTCAACTCGTTTCTTCCGGGGTCTTCCAGTCTCTGCTTGAATACTTCCAAGGACAAGAGGCTCATTACCAATTGGAACATTTCATGAATTAATTTATAAACTTCACTGAACAATGGTATTAAGCACAGGGCCAGGCATGAAGCACTATGATATTGTTGAAATGTTTCGGAAAGCTTTTTTCAACAATGACATGTATTATTCCGTTTTCTGATTAGAAAAACAACTTAGGTTCAGTACAGACAATTAAATCTCCAAAATGTACAAAGCATCACCTATCTTGCATTCTTACCAAAAATGTTTAACACGAATCTGGTAATGACTACAAAATCTGAAAAGAGGGCTAGTCTGAACACTCCAAAAATGTCAACACTGTTAAAGACAAAATAAAGAAAGAAAAGTAGAACTATCTGGGGTTCAAGGATTCTAGAGAAATGCCAACAGAGGCAACACATGAAACTCAGAACCTGGATGGAAATTAAAAGGTTACAACAGACGTTTGAGGGAGTCTTGGGGAATATAAATACAGACTGTTAGATGATATTATGAAGTCAGTATTAAACTCTGGGTTGTGATACTGTTATTGTGGCTTTGTAGGGATATGAACTTGCTCTTATGATCTACAGACTGAAATGTTCGGGAGTGAAATGTCAAGCCTACAAATGACTTCCAAATGGTATAGGCAAGACAGATAAGGACAACATTGCAGAATGTTAATAACTGATGAATCTAGGTGAAGTGTTCCTAGGGGCTCACTGTCTTTCAATTTTTTTGCAGCTCAGAATCGTTTCAAAATAAGTTAGGGGGGAAACACCCAAACATAATGCTGGTTATCTCTAAATGGAGTGTTTTTAAAGTTCTATTTTATCTCTTTGCATATATCCAAATAAATATCCAAATATTTCTGTAATGAGTGAAAGTTTTTGTTTTATATTGGATTAAAAAAAAAATGTGTCTATTGGCGTAATTTCTTCCAACTGTGAGCAGAACAGCAGCACAAAGCTCAAGAACAGGCATAGACCATCAGCCAACCCAGGTTCCTACCCACATTTTACACTTCGAACTTGTTTCTTCATCTGCAAAATCAATCCTTCCTGCCAGGTTCTGATGAGGCTCAAAATAAGAATTTTTTTTTAGGCTACTGAACCAATTTTCCCTAGTAATAGAGCTATTCATTTCTTGAACATTTTACTCCAGAAAATAAAATCACACAAGGCTCTGGGTTCAATCCGCAGCATCCAAAACACATACACATGCAAAATACATATATAATACACAAAAAAATATTTTTAACTCACTTTTTGTATCTCATTTCTTTGAGCATTTTTTCCCCTAGACCTTTGGGCCAGAATTGAGTTCAAGGGAGCAGATCCTGCTACAGCTGTCTCTACGTTCTCAGAGATTAAACAGCATATCAAACCAAGAATTCATCAGCCAGCCAGTTCTTTTAGTGGAGGTGATGGGGTCTCAGGTCCTGTGTTTCAGGACTGGTCCTAAAGATGCCCGTTGCCTGGCCAGGCTGCGCTGCAGTGTTGGCTATAAAAGCAGCACATTGAGCCGTTCTTCAGAGAAACTCACCAGGAAGTTCCTCTTCAGTCTGCCCTGGAGTCCATGGAGAAGTAGACTTTCTTAAGAAACTACCAGGCCCCTCCTCTTCCTTTTCACAGATGTCATCTGGTTCTGTCAACCTGTGGAACCAAGCCACAGTCTCAAATCCAGGCCTTTGCTTTTCTGTGTTAAATTTGTGTGTGTATTTGGCTCTTTTTATTTTCTCTTCCCCTCTTTCTTCCCTCCTATCTCCCCTGTTCCCATTCCTTTATTCTCCTGGTCTTCCTTCTATTTATTCATATTTTTTTAATTCATGCTTTGCAGATACATACAAAGCTGAAATTCACTCTTGTAGGAATGGTGTTATTCCCAATCCATTTCTCAGAGAATTCAAATAAAAGAAAATTAGAATACATCACAGCAAAGAAACTTAATGACCTTCTTGTCTGTAGGGAGCATATGCCATAGACATGCCTGCACATGCCAGGGACTCACTAAGTTGCTGGCCATAAGGAACAGCAGCCATTGACTTGCTTAGTCATGCCTGCTTTTAATCGATAAGGGGCTATGAGGGGCATCTAACCATGGGCCTGCCTAGCAATGACTGGTTACAATTGATAGGGAGCACAGCTCCATACACATGCGCAAAGAAAGACCCAGTTGCAATTATACTATCTCACTGGACATAACCAAATGGCCATTGACTTTTACTGGGTATAACTAATCACACCACCAACTTGGAACTGCATTTAAACTACTTGTCCTGCCACACTGGGGGCTTTGCTCCAAGGACATCAGTGAGACTGGCCACCTTGGTGTCCATCCCTGGATCAACTCCACCATTCCCTGACATCCAGCCATGGGCTGAAGAGAACCACTAGACAAGGATAACATCTGCTGTTTGGCTAAAAGAAGTCGCATAACATCGGAGGTATTTTGGGGCTAGCAGTTGCCCTAGGATTGTGTGAATTACTTGTAATGTTTAGTTGGCCTAGGATTGTGTGAATTACCTATAGTGTTTAATTAGTGTGCATTGAATGCTTGTTGGGGTGCTCCAGCACACCCAACACTTTTTGCATTAATTAACTCTATTTGATGATTGTTGTGATTGAACATACACTTACATTTAAAGACAATCCGCCTCCGAGTAATTAATTGCGCCGCTTGAGACATCTTCCAACTCCTTCATTTTATAGACAGTGAAGTAAACCAAGGCCCAGGACAGGGAAGTCAGTTATTCAAGGTCACATGACTATTCATTGAGTGAAAACCGTCCATCCCCCTCCCTATCACTCCTGCCATTGACCCAGCCTGCATTCTCTGGGGATCATACCATACACATGGTCCTTCAAGTATCCAGTCTCCCAAGCTGAGCTAGGTGTTTCTCTGTAGCAGGCTTGTCAGTCATTGATCAAGCAATCTTAGAATGTGTCCTTAGTCATCATCCCTCAGTTCTTAAGTAGACTGGGAAAGCAAATCCTCTTTAGTTAATCACCCATAACCTACTCTTCAGTGACCATGGCCTCCTAACAGAAAAAAAGAGGAAAATTCTTTCTGCTCCAAGGCTTTCAACTTCCTACCCAGAACTGCAAATCTTTTCTGAGGGTCTTGTTTCTTTTCTTCTTAAAATGTCTCTTATTTTTCCCTGCTTCTACCTGCTATTTCTCTCCATCTCTAAGTATGACATGTTCTGAGGGACTTTGAACCCCAGCCCAAATGGAGCTAATATCTATCCTCATCCAAGCTTGGAACTGTGATGCTCCTATACCTCAATGTTAGAACCATTGACGTTTTCCTTCTTTGGCATTTTTGGGTTATATCTTGCCAACCTTGAGCTCCTTGAAGACAATGTTGCTACCATATTTACTTTTGTCTTTCCACTTCCTGGCACATGGTAGGAGCTAAGTTAATACTTGGGAGCAAGGGCACACAAATTAGCAGAATTGGAAGATGGTGTGTGTCTTCATAGTCTGGCAGGCTATTTTTGTCACACTCTGGGTTTGTGATTCCAGAAGGCAACCCACCTCTTATCAATCCACATTGGTTGCACATGACAGTGTCCTCACATCTCCAACCTACGAGACTCACTTCTTTCCTGTGAGGGGTGGTGTATGTAGATTTCCGTCACCCCAATGCCCTCCTGGTGTTCTACATGCCCTGCAGGGAACTTCTTAAAAACTCAGATTCACCGTTTTTGTGAAGAATCCCATGCATGTGGCGCTCAAATGGTGCAGAAATTCTCCTTTCTCCTGTGTCATATGTCACCATCACCAATATTGGTTTCCTTCCTCCTTAAGGATTCCTCTTCTTTCTTCCTCAACTTTATTTATCTACCATCCTCTCCAGGAAGTCATCATTGATCCTTTTAATAATTTACCATAGTGAGATGTTCTCCAGCACAGAGGCCAACTTGAGCTGCTCACCACAGAGGTGAATGGGAAGGAAAATGTACTTAGATTGACCTCATCTACTTGCCAACTGTGTGACTTTCACTAAGTTCCTTAAACTCTCTGTGCCTCAGTTCCCTTTTCTCTAATGTGTTTTGCAGCATGGCTATGAGCATCAGGAAAACAGTGCATGTAAAATGCTTAGCACAATACCTCACACAAGTGATTGCAAATAAATGTTTGCTGTTGTTACTATTAGCACCCTGAACAGGAACACAAGAACGGCACATGCTGCTGATTCCTGCAACCATTTTCCTACTGCCCTCCCTTGCATTCTGAGGTTCTGCACAAGCCTCAGGCACATTCTTGAAAGATCATATTTCTGGCCATGTCTCTTGTTTTGCATTTTGAAGTCTTCTTGTCTCCTGTTCACCTGGCTACCATCCTCTGAACTGCTGGGACAGCCCTCGCTCAATAGACAGCACTCTTCTGAGTCTACTCAAGAGGGAATGAGGAGGAGAATGTGATCCAAACTGGAAAAGACCATTCAAAAGAGAGAAGCCCTGGTATGATCAGAATCCACCACATTCAGCCTCCACTGCTCCTTCATGGAGGACATGGAGCTGAGCAGGACTGACCTTCCCCATAGCTTCTGACAGATGACACCCCTCCCCTAAGGCTGAGAACCTAGGTGTGCAGGACCTCCAAATCTTCCCTGGAGACTTTGGTTAATAATGGGCCAACATCTTGGATTTACTCTGAAGCACTTACTTCTCTTAACCTAATTATACACCAAGGGGGAAATTCAATGTATTTGATCAAGTCTGGCCAGTATGTTCTTTATCTAACCCCATTAGTCTTATTCATGTGAAGGATTCCTAAAGCAATTAAAGTTACTGTTATCCCCTGAGGGCTTGGGATGGATATCCTTCTCCACTCTTCCCAGAGCCTGGTGATCCCTGTGAATGTTACAGGCACGGCTATGCAGTGAGCCCCTCATAGAGGCACAGTGCCCTTTGGTGCCAAAAATTGGGATCTGACCTCACTTCAACTAGCAGAGTTCAGAGACTAGGCTAACTCATCTGAGAATGCAGAAGGAGGGGAGCTGTGCTCCTGTGAGATTCTCCTTCACCATTCTCTCTCCCAGGCATTTACTTTATACTAGGTGGCCCCCTAGAACTCCAATGACCCACGAAATGCCTTCAAAGTCATTAGTCCATCTTGGAAGACTTTGGTTCCCCATTAGAAATGTCAGCGCACACTGGAAAAGCTGCTGTATCCAAGTGCGATGAGCCTTAACCTCATTAAAATGTTTCCACGATGCAGGGTCAAACTTATCATGCCACCGGACTCCTTTCCTCTCACCAATCGCTGAGAAAACATTTTCTTTCTAATTAATTTCATCTAGATGAAACCTGCACAAATGTCAGTGCAACAAATTAAGACTTATTGATTATTGGCTTTTTAAAAATAGTTAATGGTTCTGTCCAAAGATGGAATATTTTAGGGACATCAGCAAGACATTTTAGCTTAGGTTGATTTTGGTTTTTTTGAACAATGAAATAATGTCATAAGCAACTTCCATAGAATTGTGGCTCATCTTTCTTCTGAAACTGTTTTTGTTGGTAGTGGTGTTATTGCTGTCTTTACAGTCACAAAACATAAATAGCTGGAAAACTGCAACTTAGAATTTGATGGAAAAACAAATGTACTTGGCATTTATATTTTACTATGGATTTACCTGTCTTTCTTCTCCCTTCAAACATTAATAGAATGTTACATTTGTCCATCATGATTGTTGATAACAGAAAGGAAAACAGATAAAACAAGTTCCTTATCAGAAACGTTGTTTTTTGTTGGAAAAGGGTGAACATCTTGACGGGGCACACTGGTCAGTTACTCACCAGACTTTACTAAGTCCGACTGTATACTAGGGTAAAGTCAGAGGGAACAAGCCTCTGCTCTCCAGAGGCTGCCATCACCTACATATGCATTTGAAAAACTATCAACTACAAATGTTTTATACTATCAGTGTGGTAGAACCCACATCCACTCCTCATTTGGTTTATAAACCTTCTATAAAATAGCACGGGATCCCTGTTAACTGATGGTAAATCAAGGACAAACAGAAATGAATTACATCAGGAATAACATTGCAGCAGTAACTAAAACAGGCTTCCAGTTCTAAAATACTTAAACTAGACTTTTTTGTAACATGCTATCCAACTCTCCAAAAGCTTTTATTTTACCAATTAAGTATGTCCAAAGCCTACCAGTGCCATTTCCTAAATCAGGCTCATAATCTACACAGGTAAATTGCTTCAGGAAGAGATTTATAACAAACCTTTTATTTTCTTTTATCCTAGTTAATCAATTTGACAGGGAATATCTAAATAAGATTCCTTACTATATTCATTCTGAACTCATTCATATTCAGTTTTCATCTATCAGTGCAGATCCAGGAAAGGGATCCTAGAGATCATCTAGTCCAACACATCATTTAATAGCAAATAACTGAAGTCAAGAGAAGTTGTCACTTATTAGAAGCAACATAACTTGAAGGAACGTGTGTATGTGTGAAAGGATTTTCATGTCTCTATTCACTATAGTTATTAGTTATCATGTTCAGTACTGCATTTCAATCAAGGTACGCATGGATATTTTGGGAAAGATGCCCAGCTAGGTGATATCAATAAACAGAGAACCAACAAACCAATACAGGAAGAAATCTGGGAGAATTCACCATACTCATCCTGGACCTGAGACGCCCAGAGGGTATGAGATCCCTAAGTAGACTTGCTCTGGAACAGAGGTCCCAGCTGGACTATAGCGAGGTCATGGGACATGTTATCTCCTGAGCCAAATGAGTCAAAGCCTTTCACAGAGCACCTCATGGAGGTCTTTTCTCTTAAAGGAGAGCATAGAAATGAAGACATGGGGACAGAGGTAAAGAACACAAGGACTGGAGCCGGGTGCGGTGGTGCAAGCCTGTAATCCCAGCACTTAGGGAGGCTGAGACAGGAGAATTGAGAGTTCAAAACCAGCCTCAGCAACAGTGAGGCGCTAAGCAACTCAGTGAGACCCTGTCTCTACATAAAACACAAAATAGGGCTGGGGATGTGGCTCAGTGGTCGAGTGCCCCTGAGTTCAATCTCCAGTACCAAAAAAAAAAAGAACACAAGGACTGTAACACTGCTGCAGAGGACTGGACCAGTTGATCCTAAAGTCCCAGGCAGCTCCAGAGGACTTTGTATGATTTATTTTTATGTTTGTATTTATGTTCTGTCAACAACCCCCATAAGCTTTGGGATTGCTTTAATGAATAAATGATCAGTTTTAAAATGATAATGGTGCCATCAGGAGCAGAAACCAGTGCTGGTTTATGGCTATGTCTTAATCTATGCTGCAGAGTTGGACACAAAGGGCAAGTTCTCTCATTCTGATTTGTCATGGCCAGTGAATGTGGGAGCCTCGGGTGAAGCAGGCTTCATTAGTCACGTTGGGTCAGGCCGTCAGATCTCTTACTCGCGTTCTTATTTGTCTTCTTTTTAGAGATTTGCGTTACACACATTGCATGTCTCTTGAGCAAGCGTATCGTAGGTGCAGCGATAAAATTATTGGCACAGGAAGTGAACTGATGCCAAATAAATTAAAATAGTCACAATAATTTCTCTAAAATTTTAAGACAAAATCAGCTTCAAACTCATGTGCAATAAATGAGCACTAACAAAGACAATGAGTTACCAGGAACAAAAATTCACTTAATTTTCAAAGGGTGTCCTCTGTTGTGATGCTAAACTCAATTATACCAACAACACTGACTAGTCACAATGAACCCCATTTGTCAGAAAAGTTATTTTTTATCAATTCCCTTCCTTACTATGCTCTTGCTAAAAAGGCATGCAGTCTGTGTGATACAGAAACACTTTTCCCAGCCTATTCTGTATTTTACTTAGAGACAGGGTCTCACTGAGCTGCTCAGCGCCTTGCGTTTGCTGAAGCTGGCTTTGAACTCCCGATCCTCCTCCCTCGGCCTCCCCAGTGGCTAGGATCACAGGCTTGCTCCACCATGCCCAGCCAGAAAGTCTTTTAAAGGAGGCAAGTAAGACACTGGGCAGTGCTGACACAACATATCTAGTCATTGGCACTGGTAAGATATGGTACCTAAAAATAATGATGGAAAAATGTCTGTTTTGGGTGGTTAAGTCATATAATCAAAAAAAGGGAAACTCACTATACTTAAACCCACAATTGTGACTTTGACTTGAAAGAGGAGACATTAATACAAACTCTGGTGAGAGATCTTAAGATGGATATGAAGTTCAAGAGGAACTTCATAAGTCTTCTTTCTCCACGTGATACTCTGATATCTTGTAATTTTAAAGTTTAAAAAAGTTTATAGGCCATTGGCTATCTTTCGCCCACAGTTTAAATTAATCTGGATATTTGTGCTAAATTGAACCAGAATTGTTCTTATTGCAAACAAGGCAAAGAAGTAGACTATGTGTCACGAGCAGCATGTGTAATTAATAATTACTCGGAGGCAGATTGTCTTTAAATGCAAGTGTATGTTCAATCACAACAATCATTCAATATAATTAATTAATGCAAAAAAGTGTTGGGTGTGCTGGAGCACCCCAACTAGCATTCGATGCACACTAATCAAGCACTATAGGTAGGTTACACTATTCTAGGGTTAAGTCCTGCTTACAATTAACATAATCCTAAAGCAATTAGTCATTACAATTCATACAATCCTGAGCACTACAATTAATTCATATAGTCCTAGGGCAACCACGAGCCCCAAAGTACCTCCGATGCCAAGTGACTTCTCTTAGCCAAAGAGCAGACGTTGTCCTTGTCTGGTGGTCCTCTTCAGCCGATGGCTGGACATCAGGGAATGGTGGAGCTGACCCAGGGACAGACAGCAAGGTGGCCGGTCTCACTGATGTCCTTGGAGCAAAGCCCAAAAACTGTAGCAGGGCCAGCAATTTAAAAGCAGTTCCAAAGTTGGTGGTGTGGGCTAAGTTGGTCGTGTGGGCTGGTGATTGGTTACACCCAGTAAAAGTCAATGTCCATTGGTTATGTCCAGTGAGATAGTATAATTGCTACTGGGCTTTCCTTCAGCACATGTGCATGGTTGTGCCCCGCTATCAATCGTAGCCAGTAGGCCTGCTGTTAGGTGCCCCTCGTTGCTCCTTTGTCCATTGCATGGGCTGGGCCTCTTTCCGGCCCTCATCGTTACAAGCAGGCATGACTAAGCAAGTCAGTGGCTGCTGTTCCTTATGGCCAGCAACCCAGTGAGTCCCCTGCATGTCCAGGCATGCCCATGGCATATGCTTCTTACACTATGTATTTTGCAAGGTCTTTTGATTTTCCTTATAGTCTGCCAAAGTAGGAGAGTTAGACCCAAGGCTGATGTCAAATCATATATGCAGGTAGCAGTTCAGAGTAGGACATATACAGAGAAGTCAGAATGTAGTGGAGGCTGGGGAAACTTACCAAAAAAATTCACCATGTCATTATACTGGGTTTTAAACCAACATTAATTGAATTGTTCAAGTTCAAATATGATTTGGTTCTGTGACTTAAATAATCACTAAGCTCTCTTCCCCCTCCCTTCCTCACCTGCCTTTTCCTCTTGGCTCTGTACCTGGATTCCTTTTTAGAATGATTTTTTTTTCCACTGTGATGGCAAAATGTTAACAACTTCAGTCTTATGTGCGCATGTTCTAGTCAACTGGGAAAAAAACAGCAGACCCAAGCATGTTTCATAGAGTCTCCTGGGCTCTGATTGGGTCCTGTGCCCGTCCCTTAACCAATGACTTCGGCCAGGGAAAGGCAATGCTCTGATTGGCTGAGGCTGTGCCACAAGTTTACCTGGACCTGGAGAGGGATTGGGGCCAACACTGCACAAATTGTCTTGGGCTGAGAACTGGGAACCCGGTAGTTTCCCAAAGAAAAATCTAGGTGGTGTTATCAGGAGAAAGATACATGGATAGTATGCTGCAATAAAAGTAGATGCCCATTACATCGAGTCTTATCTACCATATTTTAGGTTCAGTGGATACCCAGATCATGTCCTGTATTTCTTTGAGTCATCCACAAAGCCTTGCTTACAAACAACAGGCATTTAATAAACATACATTGGTTGATAATTACTTGATAAATTCAGTAAATCTGGGAAATCTAACATTAAAAGCCACTCTGGATTTTACTCAGATCCCTTCTACTAACTGGAAAATGGCCATACTCCATTCCAGACAGATGGAATTTCCAATACTGTCTTCATTCATAGCACTGTTTTATATTTGATGGATGAACTATGATGTTAATCTGCATTACAAACATTAACAATAACAATCTTGAACAGGACCATTCTAGGATTTTGCATCCTGTCTCACACAAATCGCATGAAAATCCTGTGAGAAGAGGGTAATTATAATCCCTATTTTACTGAGAAGGAAAATGAAGCGCAAAAAAGTCTAATGACCTGTCCAAGGTAACACATCTAGTAAATGGCAGAGCTAGGATTTAAGCCCAGGTCAGTCCTCCTACTGTCTATGCTTAGCCAAGTCAGATTGTTCTACAAGGCCCAGTTTAGATGCTACCACCTTCCAGAACATCATGGCTGGAAGCAGCCAAAACTGCCACACCGCTTGGTACATCTCCCACAGCCCTTATTTTGTTCCTACATGGGTCACTGCTTACATAATTGTCTCTCCCATTCAATTCTGATATTATCAGTGCCCTCAAGAACAAGAGATAGTCGAAGTCAAAAGGTAGCAGTTTGATAGGGAGAAAAGGGCAAGAGGAGGGTGCTTCCTGGACCACTAGCTGCCCCAGCTCCAAGGCCTCTACTTCCCTTCTGATGAGGCAGAGGTGGGCTCTGAGCTCAAACTGGCCTTCCCAGATGAGCTGTCTACTGCCAGATCAGGATTCCAAATTGCGACTTTCATCCTGTCATTCCCCAACTCAAACCCTTCCAGTAAAACTATATTTATAAAAATCTTGGCTATACTTTGTCAATTGGATCTTTAAAATATTTCATTAAAGTATAATTTGCCTTGACTACTTAGTGCTTTGGCAGTCCCTCATATCTTGCACACAACACAGATGTCTCCCTTCCTTCACCTTGGTTGGGACCCTGTTCAGGAGCTCTCTGCTACCTATAGAGCAAAGCCTGAATCACCTCACAAGAAAGCCCAGGGCTCCTTCTACAAAATGACTTTCTTCCGTCTGTCCTTCCAACTTGGTCTTTGGTCTCTCCTCCAACAAACTGTTACTGTCCCTTTCCTTCTCTTTCCTCTCTTTGTGCAATGTGTCCCCAACTCAGGAACCTTTAATCCACTCCTTCCTTTAAAGGCCTAACCTCTGATTGGCTCCTTCCTGAATCAGATCCCACGTGGCCTCCTTATTGGCCCAGGCCTTGCAGTTAGACTACTGAATTAATGCTCAATAAATCAATTCTTGTGTTGGATATTTCAGCGAATTCCAGTTTATTCCCACCTGACAGCCAACTTTTTCCTTAATGCATGATAAGTAGAGGCAGCGGCCTGGGAAGTGAGCTGGGAAGTTCTCCTCCAGGATTTCATGCGAAAGCTCCAGAAAAAATAAAAGGATGAGCTTGGGAGGTGGCAAAACCAGAGGGACATCCTGGGGCTCGGGGCCTGCAGGGAATGACGGTTTTAGGACTTGAACTTATTCTGATTTTTGCCTTTCATATAACCTTAAGGCCTAGAGACTATTCACCCCACAGGGAGCCCAAATAGTTCTGATTTTAGCTCAGTATAGAAAAAAGAAAACACTTCTAAAGGAAGTCTTGGCTTTGTCAGACTGGAAAACATTTTTTTTTAATATAGTAGATATTAGGACCTAAAAAGAATCATCCAAGTATTAATGGTTAAGGAGGTTTACTTTAACATGTGTGATCAAAACTGGAAATGGATACCTTTGTGTGGAAATATTGATTGTCAAATTTAGTTCCATTTATTTATCCATTTAATAAATATTTATTCCCTGTACTATGGGCTAAGAGTGAGGACCAAGACAGATGTGGTTCCTAGACTTGTGGGACTTTCACCGTACATTTTTAAGTCTCCTCTGAGAATTTTTGCAAATTACTTTAAATCAACAAAAAATTAGTAGAAAATTAGTAGAATCATTCATTAGTTATGAATCATTCATAACTTTCCCGTGTCTATATATGAATGCACGACCAGTGTAACTAGCTCCACATCATATACAACCACAAGAATGGGCAGTTATATTCCATATATGTATAATATGTCAAAATACATTCTACTGTCATGTATAACTAAAAAGAACAAATTAAAAACATTCAAAAACAAATAATTATTGAGCTCATAATTAATGCCTCGTTTAGATTCTTGAGACATATTAATGAACAAAATAGAGATCCCTGACCTCAGGGAGCTTATAGTCTAGTTGAGCACAATAAACAATAAACATGATCAATAAGTACTTTGTACACTATAGAAGAAGAAATAAGTGTATTGGCTAAAAGAAAAAATAAAGCAAGATGAGAGTGTGTTTGGAGATTCTGAGAAAACCTAAAGAAGCTGGAGTGGCTGGAGTGGAGTCAGGGAGAGGGAGTGGACAGGAGGCCAGAGAAGTGGTAGGGCAGATTGTGTAGCTGTGTGGTCACTGATAAGACCTTGGCCTTTACGCCAAGTGGTAAAGGAGCTACCGACAGCTTTGAACAGAGGGATGATATGATGTGACTCTGTTATAAACACATCCCTCTGCTTGCCATTCTGAGAATAATAAACCGGGCAGAGAGGAGGAGCTGGGGTAGAAGAAGGAAGCTAGTTAGGAATCCCTTAGTTTAGAATCCGAGTGAGAACAGATAGTAGCTTGAACCAGCATGCTAGCAGCCAGCAGCACAGATGCCAGGAAGAGTCAGAGTTCTGATTTATTTGTTGCATATTGAGGATAAGAGTAGTATCACCTCCTATAGTTGTGATAGGAATCGAATAAGATCAGACACGTAAAGGGTTTATAACAGTGCCCAGCACAAAGCAATTGCTTAATAACCAAGACTTATTAGTATTGATGTTGTTATTGTTGTCTGTGACCCTGGTAGTGAAAATCACACTCTCCTACTCTCCTATGCCAGTACAAAGTCTGGAAAATTGAATTTCAATTTGGACCCAAAGTGGAAAAGTCCCTCTCTCTTTCCTTTTTCCCACAATGCCTTTGCTTCAAGGCCGAGGGCAGCTGTGATCACCAGTGTCATTAAGTGCCTGTGCCAGTACAGAGCCATTCCGATCTCCCAGCCCTCACTTTCTAACTCCCCCTACCCTTCAGTGCCTCACAAAGCCAGGGCCCTGGAGTGAGCACTCAGGGTCTCCTCAGTGAGGGAGCACTTGATACCCTGTTCTTGGACAATAGTTTCCTTTTTCATTTGCCTTCAACCTGAGGCTGGGCAGGGGGCTATTCATCCTGGGGGAGAATCTGGAGTCCTGGTGCCCCTTGGGCCATTGTGAAGGTCCCCACCCAGCTTGCCACAGGAGTTCTAGAAAACTCTAGGGGATCCATATAGGAAAGCACTCAGCTCAGTGTGACTAGAACGCAGCCTCCTCCTCGCTCTCAGGAGAAGAGGCTGCAGGAGAGAGCGCAGTCGAGTGGAACGGTTGGAGTATACTTTAGAGAAATTTCGCCAAAAGGGAAAGAGGAGACCGTCTCTTTTTTTTAATTCCCTACCCAAAAAAAAAAAAATTCTCCAGAACTTAAAACTATTTTAATCAGCTGAAAAACATACGTGGGCTTTACAGCTCCGAGACAGCTTGCACAGGCCCCGATAAATGCCTATCGCTCATTTGCATACGCTAACAGCTACACTTTAATCAGCCTCCTAATCCCTGATGGTATTAATGAATTTTTTTATGCTTTTTTTTTTTTTTTTAGTATCATGTTTGCTAATTCAAAAATGATCAGCGGCTTCTGTGTGCCTTTTTTTATGCAGGAAATAATGGGTGAGCTGGGTACTCCTGTTATCCCGCTCTCACAAATAATTAATACTACAAAGGGTACAAATCAGTCTGAATGCACTGCACAAAGGCACGGGCTCAGCAAAGGCCTTTCTCTGTTTCTGTTTCTCCCTCCCCCACTCCCTGTTTTCTCCCTTTTCATTTGCTCCTCTCCTCTGACAAGAGGTGGTTTCCAAAGACACCTAGGCAGGCAAAGGAGTGGCCCATCCAAAATATGAATTCTCTGCCTCCCTCCATCCCCATCACCATCACCAACATCTGCAAAATGATGTGTGTTTTCGTCTCAGAGGGTTTGGATTCCTCCCAAGACTAGTTTTCAAAGCACCAACTGCAGAAGAGGAAAAAGAGACAACATAAACTTTCTGACCAAGTCTCCTGCATTTCCCACCTTCCTTCTTTGTTCATTTTACCTGTAAGAACCTAGTAGAATCCTGGTGCTGCCAGGGTAAGGGACCTGAGGGGAGCATCTCCTGCCTTATGCCTTGCTCTGGGGACCCTGGGATGGTCTGGCACACAGCAGGCCAGGCCAGCCAGAGAACAGGGAGCCAGGAACAGGATCCCAGTGGTTTTTCCAGCTACAGCTGGCCCAAAATTACTGCCAACATGAGATATTTAAGCCTACTGGGGAAAAAAAGAGAAAGAAAGACAGGGTCAGCAATTAGTCCTCCAAAGAAATGAGAGAGGCTGCCATGGATAATGGAAATTCACAAATAATCTAGCATGGCTGCATAACCCAAGACCATTAGCTAGACGAAGGAGATGGTGGTTCCAGCCCTGGACCACCTGCATCTGAACTCTCAAACTGAGTAACTGGCCAGAAAATATGAATACACCCTGATGCGTGTATATCTATAAGTAAATTAGATGGTAAATTTATTATATATTTTAACAAGGAAGAAAAGAACCTACCAGATACAAAAATACCAAAGTACCTCCAGATATTTTTAAAAGGTCAGAGAGAGGTCATGCCATTCATATATTTGGGTTTAGTGACTACATATGTAATATATATTTATATATATGTAATTTTTAAAATTTCCTTATTCAGGGGAATGCAAGAAGATATGATGAGACAATCAAATTTGCAAAGTCTTTTGCATGCAGCAAGGGTAATGTGTTGCATGAATATGTAATGATCATCAAATCAATGGCCTCCTGTAGCGGCCATCTTATCACCTGGCAATCTGTCACTAACCTGTAGTTATTGGGAAAATGGCTTATACTACCAAACATCTTCATTCTGACTTCTTGTCTGTCGTCTTCTAGTTAAATTCTCTATTCCTAAGTAGAACATTTTCTGGTAGACAGTAGGCACTCAATAGAGGTTTAATTGAATTAAACTGCCACATTGGGAAGTTATTGCTGATATTAAGCTTATCAAATGGTAAGATATCTGGCTTCATTGTATGAAAAAAGTTAAAATCTAAGGACATCATTTGACATTAACCTTATCAGAAATGTAATAATGCATTCTGAGGAAATGAGATCATTTTCTGTTTTATAACTTACGGGAATTTAGATACTCCTTACCCAACTTCATTCCATTTGTTTCTTTCACCCTTAGCTGGCCCCACCCTGAAGCCATTGAATACTGTGCCAAGCATCTGTTGTGCCAACATCTTTGACATGTTCTCCAGCAACCATGTGGAGAAAAGGGGACCTCAGGGCAGCACTCTTTAACATTTGATCTTTTCCCTCTCAGCAGGTATTATTCACTTTTGCTATTATTCCCAATAGCAGTGCTTGACCCTGGTTGCTCATTAGAATCACCCAAAAAGCTTGCTTCAAGAAATGCTTCTGCCCTGACTTATCCTCAGATATTTTTTAGTTGTAGATGGGCACGATACCTTTATTTTATTCATTTATTCTTACGTGGTGCTGAGGATTGAACCTGATGCCTCACACATGCTAGACTAGTTCTCTACCACTGAGCCATAACCCTAGCCCTTATTCTCAGAATTTTTTATCTAATTAGTCTAGTGTTGACCACCTGACAATAGCGAATTAAAGGTGGTTCTCTTGTACAGCCAAGCACTGTTTCATTGGATTCAGTGGATTTGTTTTAGTTGTATGCATTCCCAATTCCATTCTTTTTATTCCCAAATGTGTGCCACAAATCATCTACTTACACTCTTAAAGTACTGGAAGAACCAGAGAAGACATCTATGATTTCAGTGTTATTGCATGTGCTCACGCTCACATCCCTCCACAGAGCCCAGGCCAACAACCTGGTATCTATCTATTTGCATATGTAAAGACCAAAGTTCTCCAAGACATAAAATTGCTTCTTTACATGAAATCTCAAGGGCAACCACGCTAGCTGCCTAAAGCCTCAGTAGAACAGAGGCAGTATCTTCTTTTTCAGTTTCACAGCAAATGGTTCCTCCTCTTCCTTTCATGAATTGAAGGGTGATCTCTAGAGTTGGTTCCATTCATGGAAAGAGTTTAGGATCACCAAGGAAAATCATCAGAGGCATCTTTAATTTCACCAAAGTAATGGGTAAGCTGAGAAGTTAGGCACCAAAGGGACACAGGTGTATTATGAAAATGAGATTTGCCTCTGATCTTGTCAATACAAAACAAAACCAGAGGCTGGCAAAGTGGTTTATAGAAGAGCATTGCTAGTTGGTTGACTTTGAAGTATCTCTCAAGGTGGAGGGGAATTGAAAATAAATGCAAATAAGATAAAACTGGGCTGACAGCTCTTTTGAACACAGGTGGATAGCCAAGGAGCTGAAGTAAATCCTGGGGACAGCAGATCCCAAACACTGCAGTAGGCTGTGCTAGATAATGACACAAGATCGCATCAGGTTTAATTCAAAGAAAGCCCTGGGTTCTCTGTGAAATACGGCCTGAAAGCAGCCATTTTCTCCCAGACACACAACTCTCTCATCTTTCTTCAAAAAAATGGCTGATTTTGAACATCTTTCTTCAAGGAAGGAGGAGCCATTGGTTTGTTTTCATTGTAAACAGTGTTTGCAAGCTATGTATTTTTATTCTGCCTTTCCTAACATTGAACAGCTAAAATGGTACTCACGTCAGTACTCAATCATCGAGAAGCTTCTTTCAAACTTGTTCCTTTGTTCATTCACTCTTTCCGTAAGCATCCAGGGCTTCTTCCATGCCAGGCTCTATACTATGGGACTCTGGATCTTTCCCTTGCTTTACCTTTCCTTCCCATCACTTTGGCACAAGGAACTTGTCCGTCCGGTTGGTTCCTCGCCTGACGTTAATGGGTGTCTGTATCAGTTTCCCTTTTGCCTCAGAGATCTACACATACCATTGTGATTTTTCTCCTTCCTTTTCCTTCTTCCTTTAATCGAGGCCCTGATAGTTATTCTTTCTATTTCATTGTCTTTGCCACAGAGCTCCAAAGTCTTTCTCGATGATGCATTCAGCTCTCAAGTGTTGCTGTGTCCCTTTGTCCCCACCTTTGACAAGCATTTTTAACAAGCATTTTTCAACTTAGATTGTTCCCATGTGGAACATTCCAGAAGGCATCTCTGCTTTGCTAGGGTCTGTTTTGTTTGTTGTGTTTTGTTTCAGTTTCTTGAAGAAAATCTTTGAACAGTTTTGTCTTGAAAATCCACCAGTCTCTGCATGTATGTTGGGATTCTACATCACATACAACCAGAGAATGAAAAGCTGTGCTCCATCTGTGTACGATGCATCAAAATGCATGCTGCTATCATGTATACCTAAGTAGAATAAATAAATAAATAAAATTATTTTTTTTAAAAATTCACCAGTCTCCAAAATTTGGGAGCACAGGTTTCCTTTCAGCCTTCTCAGTAAAGAATTTGGTTTTTATTTGCATTCACTGTGGAGGAGTCCTCCCCCATGTCTGCTCTACATCCTTCTTCCCACAGCCAACTGAATCCCAGGTTTGCCAGAGAAGCGTCCAGTGCAGAAAGCTCACACTAACAGGTAATGCACTAGCCTGTGTTACTTGCAGTGTGGCCACAGGGCATCTCACAGGAGAAGGTGGTGCTCACGGAGACTGCACAGTAACACAAGTTCAAACAAGGAACTGAATGGAATCAACTGGGATCTTGACTTGATTTTTGATAGAAGATGGCTTTGCTTTCTTCAGGTAAATCTTACCAGAGCCTCATGATGCTATAGCCTCATGCCCTGTGTCCTGGCATCCTTGAAAACATTGTCATAAAAACATGTCCTTCCAGAGTGAGACAGGAAGCTTGCAGGCCTGTCCCCTTTTTTTCTGCGCTTAGAATCTCGAGGAAGGGCCACTGCAAGAGTCTGGGAGGCTTTCTGGGCACACCCCAGAGCTGCCAATCAGGATTCTAGGTCTGGGGCAACCTAACCAAGACTAACAAGGTGAGCTTGTCCAAGTGATGTCAACGGGAGTTACATACTCTAGTGACAATAATAATCATGGAAACTATTAGGATTACCATCAAAAGCTGTCACAAGAGGAGGAGGGGAAGAAGGAAGGGAAAGATGTATCGGGCCACCTGATCCCCATAGAAAGAATAATAAAGTTTGCAAGCGGAAATTTTGACTGAGGTGTGGATTACAGCTATTAAAACACTTCTCCCCCCTCTTTCTTATTTGAAGAGAGAATTAAAAGCAGGTTTTGAGAGGTGGAAGAAAACACTGTCAGCTCCACACACAGGCTGGCTGATTTACACAATCCATTCGGGCCATTAGTTTTCATTAAAGATCAAATGGAATGGGTACTTACTTACTAAGAGGCCTTTGGGGAACTGAATTGCAGAGAAGAAAGAAGATTAAACTTTACATTCAGCCCAAAATTTAATTCACAAGTAATCAATCGCATAATGGGCCAGCAACTGTAGCTGGGTGATTGAAATGAAATTACCATATTTTTAATCTTAATTTTCCACACTGTTTATCTGACACTGTCAATATAAAATACAAACAGATAATGAAATAGCATTATATTGACACTACAATCATCTCTTGAGCAGCCCTCAGTGATTAAACTGCTGGAATGTTTGATTACATTTTGTTGGCTGACATTACAAATGACACGGATGCTTCAGTGAGACTAGCTGCAGGCTGGAAAATGAGCCCATCCATCACGAGCGCCTGGCAGCTACCCCTTTCAGTCAATAGCTGCCAGCATCGGGCACTTCTGTCAAAACGTTTAGCAAACAGAAAGGGGGAGAATAAAAGGAGAAAAAGAGAGAGCGAGAGAGAGGGAGAGAGGCAGAGGGGGGAACCGGCAGGGAGAGAGCTGAGACAGAGGGAGAGGAAGCCCAGGCAAGGGAGGAGGGCCAAGCAACTGGAGCTCGGAGCTTACTGCGGGAATAAATACTTACATAGGGATTTGAGGGACTAAGAAATGAAATTTGACAGATTCTGTGTCATGTTCTGGCAAGGCGTTGTGATAAGAGGTGCTTGTAGTGGCCTGAATAACACACAGGACAACAATGTGCTTGCTAGCCATTATGGAAACAGATGTTCATGCAATTAGAATCAAGCCTGCACGAGGAGGATTTGCTGCTATGCAACCACCAGGAGCAGAGGCTGGGAGGGGGCCGGGGGTGTGGGGAGATGGTAGCAAGAACTCCGTACTAGGAGCTCACTCAGGGAGGATTTGGCATCATCTGGGCTGCACACTCCTCAGTCCCAAAGCCTCCTTGGAGCAAGGCCAAGAGCAGGCCCTGATTTGAGAGGGTGGCTGTGCCCAGCATCTATGGAAAGTGGGCCATGTAGAACATATCTGTTATTCCCATTTCTCCCTCCTCCCTTCTACCCGTGCTGTGGCAGGAGTTCTGGCCAGGGAGCCAAGGCCCTGGACTGCTCTGACCCATGCTTATGGCAGGAGTTCTCCTAAAAGCTACGTGAGAAAAGAAGGGGGCAATCCCCAGTGTCCACAAAGTCCAGAATTCATTTAGGAACTGAAAGGAGCACTCATCTCCAACTTAGGTGTACAAGAGTGTCTTGCGAAGTAGACTTCTCTATCCCTGTCTCTCAAAGTCTTCGGAAACTGGGCATGTGTTGGCTCAAGTAATTTAGAAAGTCCCCTTCCTGAGACCAGAAGCTGGAATCTGGGACCTACAATTGTCCGCTGAACTAAATGAGATTTCAGCTGAGCTGATTGTTCTCCTGAGGATGAAGGCAGCCTGAGGCAGTAAGCATGTGACTGTGGACCACTTGTGTTGACCAAATGATGGGCACTGGGCTCCGTTCTCTGCTTGCCTTGTGCAAAGAATGGCTGATGTTTCTGTCCCTTGCATTATCTCTTCATTCAACAACTATCTGATGATAGCGCCATTCGCCAGGCTCTGTTTCAGGGGGCTGGGTGCAGAGATGAGGAGGCCACCATCTTTGCTCCCAAGAACTCATTCCCAGGAAATATCAAGGACTGGAGTGTAAGCCTGGAGTCAGGAAGCAGGGAGGTAGCAGAAGAAGGAAGACTCCCTACTATGGTCACATCCAAACTCAGTCTCAGAATCAAATAAGAGTTAACTAGATTAAAATTTTTAAAAAGTAGGAAGGAGTGACGCAAAGGAAGAGTCACATGAAGAGGCCCAGAGGTGTGAAACAGCCTGATACAGTTGAAAGAAGATAAGGAGTTTGGATTTTTCTGGGATTGGCAGGGATCTAAAGAAGTTGGTAGGAAGCAGATTGACAATAGAGGGGAGCTCATGGGCTAAAAACCCGACATTTATGCCTAAAGCCATGGGAATCACAGAGGAACGTAATAGGGGCAGGGTGGGGATTGTGAGAGATGGTCAGATTCTCCACAAATTAGTTTGATTATCATTAGTTTAATTAGCATTAGTTTGATTATAATTCAGGATATAATTCATTCTGTTTTTTTAAAAAGAGAACTTTTGCTAGAGTATTAATTCTGAGAACTTAGAGAACTTTTGCTAGAGTATTAATTTTGAGAAGCATAAACTTGAGCCAGAGACAGATGCCTCTCCCTGGATTTAAGAAACCATTATTTGTCCTGGTAGGAGACATATTTCTGCAAGGTCTTGCTGACTTGGAGAGTGTGACCTGTGTATTTGCTCCTGGGAAGAGTTGCAAAACTTTTTAGGCTTTTAGCAAGTTGCCCAGGTGGATACATGGTTCCAGAAGTGAGTGAATCCAAGAAAGCAAGAAAGTTTCTTTCTACATTCAATACTGAATTGAACCACTTGCCTATAGATAAACCCTAAAGACATACAGTTGCTCAGCATCACCTGGATACAGAGGTCTCCATATTTGGAGAAACAAGAGGACCTGCTAATCACTCACCATCTCTACAAACCCTGCCAGGAATATCAGCGGGAAAGTCGTTGTGTTGAATGAAGCACCAGAGAAAGAATGACTCTTGCTTTTATTGAAGACCATTGATCCGGGTGCAGTGGCACACGCCTGTAATCCCAGAGGCTTGGAAGGCTGAGACAGGATAATTGCAAGTTCAAAGCCAGCCTCAGCAAGGGCAAATAAAGTACTGTCTCTAAATAAAATACAGAATAGGGCTGGGGATGTGGCTCAGTGGTGGAGTGCCCCTGAGTTCAATACCTGGTACCAAATACATACATACATACATACATACATACATACATACCATTGAACTGAACCAATTCCAGAAACAAAGATGAAGACAGTCCTATGCTACAAAACTTTAATTCTGCAGATTAAAAAAAAAAAAAGCAATTAGAAAAAGCTGCACTTGTTAAGTGAAGAAAATATGAAAAAAAATATAAAGATGAAAACATAAACCACCAAAAATTTCACTTTCAGAGATGAACATTTGACAGTTCAATGTGTTTTCTTTCCAGTCTTTCATTACACAAAGAATGGTGGGCATTAGGACTTAGCAGTAGTAGATTTTTATCTTAATACATGTTTTGCATTTTCAGAATATATAAAACTGTCACATATCACAGTTTTCAAAGGTGACAAAATGCACCTATGACATTTCGTTCAGATTTTTTAAAGATGAACAATTTTCCACCAGAAAGTTGGGAGGAAGTTACAGGCAAACTCTCACCTGACATTTAACTTACTATTAAATGTGATATCCTATTTTTTTGGTTCATATTATGCCACTTTGTCATTAAATATTCTTTAAAATATGATTTTAATGAATGCAAAATACTTCAGTGGCAGGACAATCTGTTTAATATTTCATTGAAAGTTTCTTACTCTTCAACATTTAGGATATTTTCAGACTTTTTAACTAATATATAATACCATGATGAATGCTCCTGCATATAAATCTTGATCACATCTCTCCTTATTTCTTGAGGACAAACCAGTAGGAATGAGACCTACAGAGTTTTAAAGGATTTTTCTCTTAGGCTCAGAGGGGACCCAGTATTTTTCAGAGGGCCTCTTCTATAGTTCATCTGTCCAGCTGTGCCCATTGGTTTAAACCTGAGATCATATGAACACCTAAATTGACTTGTTCATCTAACAGGTTTGACAACCATGTCACTTTTGCCCTTGATAGATAATGGCTTTTTTAGTTTCCTTCTTTATCTGTTTCCTACCTGTGCCCAGCAGAAGCAGAATTCAGTTCAGGTAAAATATGAACAGTAATAATCTCCTCTTACTGACACTTGTTATATGCTAGACACTGGGCTAGCAGCTCAACGTGTATTATCTCATTTATTTCTCACAGTAAATTTATTTTTATTTTTATTTGTAGATGATAAAACTGAGGCAAAAAGAAGTTAAATGACTTTCCCAAAGACACACAACTCCTACAGCACCATGGATTGGAGTCAGGAAAGTCTGACCCCAAAGGCTAGCACTTCCTTGCCCACTTTGGCTGAAGATAACATCTCCAGTTCTAGTCTGAGCTGTTCTTCCTCCCACTCCTCAGAGGAGCCCTTTCCCATCCAGGAAGAAAGGCTGAGTTTTCCCTTTCTTAGCATCAAAATCCCTCCCTTCCCATACTTCCATCAAAAAGAAAAAAGTCTGTCAGTCCCTAGGACCTGTGGGCTAGTGGATGGCTTTCTTCAACCGTGTTTGGATATTTCCTTCCTTTTCGTGAACTCCCAGAGGACCTGGAGGATGAAGCAAAGGTGTGGAATCAGGAAGGCCGGGTCGGAGTCATGGTTCCTCCACTCACAGATGTATAATTACAAGCAGACCTCAGCCTTGTTGGGCTGTTGGGAGGCCCGAGTGTAACGATGCATGTGTAGCACTTTGTGAACGGAATCGCCCTATGTATCTAGTCCACGGCACCAACCCGCTCTCCCTGGCCAGTCAAGATTGAGTCCAGAATAACCAGCCCCCATGTTGCTCCCTCCACATTAGGGGAGATGAAACTGTCGACAGGGAAGTGGGGCATCCATCAGAGGTCTGCAGAACCACCTGCCTGCAGAGTCAGGGCTGGAGTGGGAGCCAGGCAGGTGGCCTCTGTTTGTACAGGGCTTTGTGCCTTACAAAGCACATCTACATCTGTTATCCAGTTTGCTTCAAAACCACCCTACAAAGCAGGCAGGATGGACAGCATTATCCCTGCTGGTCAAAAGAGAAAACTGAGTCTTCAGACATCAGGAAGTTGTCCAAAATCTCATAGTTCCCGATGGAGATCTGGGCTCAGCCATTGGGAGACCGTGGTCTTCAGCCTCCTGGGCAACAGCTATTTCTGGTTTTGCGGGGGAAGTGGGAGGAAGGGGCAGAGGCCCACAGCACAGCTTTGTTGCTTGTATAATTGACTCTGTAATATAATGATAAACTGAATAAATTATGTACAAATGCTTAGTTTTGTATAAATTGCAAATAATTGTGTAAGTATGTAAAAAATGTATAAATTAAGCATACATTGGGCAGGGATTTTTTTTTTGTTTGGATTTCAAGTTGAAAACATCTCAAACATTCTGGAAGGGCCTTGCAAACACCATTGGCCCTATACACAATATCAATAGAGCCACTTGTTCCCCAACCCATCTCCACCCTGTGCAAGTTCAAGGGCTCTGCTCAACTCACCCCACTTAAACCCAGGAGTGGGATCTCCTCCTCTCCAGTGGCCAGAAAGCCAGAGGTCCCTCCAGGCTGACAGGTGTCCAGGGCCCTGTCATAAGGCATGCTCACAACCTCTGCTTGTATTTGTCTTAGTCTTAATGTCACCTCTCTAGACTCCTTCCTTGACTCTACCAAGTGGCCAGTGTTCCTTTTCTGTGTCCCCACAATGCTCAGTAATGAGTTCAGTCATGCTGTAGTGAATATCAGTTGCTTGTATGTCACCTATAGACGGGGAATGTCTAGAAGCCAGAGACTGTGTCTTAGCTTAGTACCCGTCAATAAATGCTTCTGAGAAAGTAAGTGCATGGATGAAATAATGAATAGACAAATGGAAAATTATTTACATCCCCTCTACCTCTTAAATTTCCTCAGTGTCAGAGATGGAACATGGCAATTAAGGTCAGAAAAATAGTAGTTTAAAAAAATGGCATTGAAAGTTGAGTGCAGGGGCCCACATCTGTAATCTCAGCTACTTGAGAGGCTGAGACAGGAGGATCACAAGTTGGAGGCCAACCTGGACAAACTTAGTAAGAACCTGTCTCAAAAATAAAAGGGACTGGAGACATAGCTCAGTGGTAGAGCACCCATGGGTTCAATTCCTAGTGCTGCAAAAAAAAAAAAAAAAAGACAGAGAAAAAGAAAAATCAAAAAAAGAGCATTGTGTTTTATTGAGCATCCAGCTCTTCTCCAGGGCATGGCCAGAAAAGTGAGGTGCACTAATTTCCTCTTTCATATTCATGATCCTCTGAACTTGTTGAAAGGTTGTAATGTCTCCATTCCTTACCAGGTCACTAATATCCAAACCTCAGTGACCAAGTGTTTTCTACACAGTTGTTTCAATGTATCTATTTCTTATAGTGAATGCAATTTTAAAAAATCTACCTCAGGGCTTTCTCTTTGACCTACAAAGCAGCACTGAGCACTCCATGTTCTTCAGAGGGAAGTCCTCCCCAACCTTTATTTGGAAAAGAGAATGTGTGCCGGAGCCTGTCAACCTCAGTGGGAAGTTCGATTCATCTCACCGGGGAACGGTTGGGGGCAATTCCAGCCTGAGCTTCCCCTTCTTCCTTTAATGAAGTGGCACCTATTTGGATGATAAGGAGTCCCTGAAAATTGGGAACATCTTACAAATGCAAAATACCCTTTTATATAGAAATGTATATTTTATTTTAGAATGTGTCCTGTAATATCATTCTACTATAATAAGGATCCCTACAAGGAGTTTATAATAACTTGGGGAAATGTTTATGAAATAATGTTAACTTTAAAAGCAGAATGTAAAAATTATATATACAGTGTGTCCTCAATTCTGTTTTTTTAAAAGTGCACATAGAAAAGAGAAAGACAGTTTCCTCATTTAATCTTCACAACAACCCTGTGGTATTATGCTGAATGATTAGAAAATTTGCCCAAAGTCATACAGCTGTATGTATCACCCAAGGTCACAATACAAGTAAAGGAGTTTGATTGTGCTTGTATTTTTCATCCAGAAGGCCATTTGGGAGGGAGGGAGGGATATTCAGGGCTCTGCTTCCAGGTGCATGGTAGAATTGGGATTTCGTTGCACTGTGGAATCTGACGTAGCCCAATGCTCTGCTGTGGCCAATGAAGCATGAATGGCAGTGACGTCAGTTCCAGGTGGACACTTTATAGCCGCTGTGTGTTCTCCATGTCCTCCCTTCCCTTCCTGACCTCTCAGTTTGCATCCTGAAATAAGGACAACATGAAACAGAATTGATATGTCGTGAGCGAGAAATGGTTCTGAGTTGTTTTAAGCCACCAGTGTCCCACAGTGAAGCCAAGCCCGTTCTGATGGATTCAAGGGGATTGATGTTAGTTGACATGAACATTCTCACATGACCTCCTGTGATATAAAGGAGAGGTGATGTGATACTATGAGGAAGCTGGGTGTGTTGGCTTTCTATTACTATAGCAAATACCTGAGATAATCAACTTATAAGGAAAAAAGGTTTATTTGGGCTTATGGTTTTAGTCCGTGATCAACTGGTCCCATTGCTTTGGCACATTATGTTAGCAAAGTGTGGCAGAGAAAAACCACTCACCCCAAGGCCAGGATGCAACAGAGAAAGAGGAAGGAGTTTCCCCTATGAGAGCATATTCACAATGACCCAAAACCTCCCACTAGGATCCATCTCTTAAAGCTTCCATCATCTCCCTGTTTTACTCAGTGTTTTCACTGTCATGAGCAAATGACAAGAACAAATAGAGGAGAAAAAGTTTATTCGGGGGACTCATGGTTTCAGAGGTCTTAAGTCCATAGGAGAGGTTCATTCCTTGGGGTTCAAGGGGACGCAGAGGACATCATGTCATAAGGATGTGGCAGAGGAAAGAAGCTGAGAACCTGACACCAGCAAGCAGAGACTTCTGCTCACAAGAACAAAATATGCACCACAAAGGCACCTCCAGGGACTATCTCCTCCAGCCATACCCCACCTGCCCACAGTTACCACCCAGTTAATCCCTATCAGGGGATCAATGCACTGATTAGGTTAAGGCTCATCACCCAATCATTTCACCTGTAAACTTTCTTGCATTGTCTCACACATGAGCTTTTGGGTGACACCCCACATCCAGACCATACCTCCTCTCAATAGCATGACAGGCTGAAATTAAACTTTTAATACACGGGCCTTTGGAGGACAGATCCAAGCTAGAGCACTGGGTTTTAGAGCCAGACCTGAATTTCAAGACAAGCCATTAATCTGGCTAAACTCATTTCTATATTTTAAAAATGGAGATTATAAAATGTCCTAAAAAGAGCTGTATTAAATAAGATAGCCCATATAAAATGCCTGACACTTAGGAATCAAGGAACTGATTATTATGAAAATTATTCGGCATGGTTAATTTTTATAAAGATGCCTCAATCTTGATGTATTTGATTACCAAGTTATGGTTGTACCTTTTGATTTAAAATTTGTTCTTTTTATAAAAGATTATGATGGCCAGTTTTTCCTCTTATTGAACAGTAATAAGTAACAATATAACATTAACATATTGATACACATTTTTCTGAGGGAAAACCAGTGCTTATCATGATTTAAAATTTAAGATTAATAAAAATTAATATTAAGACAAAATTAACAGAAGATATCATTTAAAATCCACTTAAAAGATATAATAGATCAACTGTGCATAATAACCATCTAAAGAAAACAAAAGGAAACCATGGAGTCTCACTTTCATTGAAGGCCTTCTCTGTCAAATACAGAGTTCGAGCTCCTGTCCTCAACAAATTTTCAGTCTGAGAAAATTAAATACCCACGAAAGATCCATGGCAGCTGAAAGTTGTATATGATTATATTCCAGAATCCTTTAATTTGTAGCTCTACGGCTGGATGAAACTGTAGATTATATACTTCCTCTACCACTTTCTAACTTGGTCCACTTTTTTCTCAATCCATTACTCTACCTGCTCACCAAGAGGGAACATTTGTGAGTATATCAGGTGTGGCTATTTCTTAATATAATGCATCTGAAAAGCAGGTCATTCAATTATAGACACTTCTGTGGGGAGAGGAAAACCTTCACCCTCCTCTTCCTATGTTACATCATCCCTTTGTACCTCCTTCTTAGGTTCCTCCCAAGAGAGGAGTTGATAATCCATCAGTGAGAGCCAGAGACATCCCTGTACATTCTCACATTCATACAAGTTGCCACGTCTGAAATGCAGAAACACGAGGTGTAATCTCTCTTCCACATGCACCCTCAACCCCAGAGTCAGATTCACTTATGCAGAGATAAATTAGAGGTGTTATGAGAGATTCTGCTGGCTCCTTTAATGAGTCCAACCTCATTTGCCCAAGATTAATAACAGAGAAAGAATCTTACCATGGTGTAGCTGTGCCTCCCAGCTCTGATACGCCAACTGAGATTGACTTTCCCATTAGGGAGATCACTATCACCTCTGCGATCATTGCCCCGGCTCCTTCAAAGCCATGGCCCAAAGCATGCCTCAGGGTTCCTCATGGGAGTCCCCAGGCACCCCCTGAGGACACCCTGTCCTTACTCTCAGTAGAGACAATGTGGGAAAGACCTTGAGGATGATTTATATGACCATGGCTACTCCTCATTATTCCTCAGAGCCACAGGTACCTCAAGGAACCAGTTTATCTTGCCCCACTTCAGTAGACATACCAAGAACACAAGGTCAGCCCTAGGCCACCCAGCCTCCACCTACCCTGCTGTCTGGGTTCAGTCTGGCTGTGATTAGATCACCGAGGGCCAACCCTGGACTCACTCCAGGCTGAAACATATGAACCTGCTTGGGGAAAATGTAAGTAGAGAGGATAGGGGTGGGAATAAAGGTGTGTCCTCCCAGCCTTGTCCCTATAGATGGGACAGACTCGTCATCATGCTTATCAGCAGCATTGGAACTACTTATTTCACAAATTACCTCACCACAGATGCCAGTCAGATACTGACAGAACAAAAGGAACATCCAACTCATTTCTTTACTGAGTATCCATCCCTTCTGAGCAAGAACTCTTGATTTCTTCATTTCTCCTTCTTACTTTCTAGACTGTGTCTTGCCCTGAGGGACTCATAGTCACAGAGCAGAAATAACACCCTTCAAGGGGGAGAGGTTGACCATCTGTGGTCCAGGCAGCGTCAGGCTAGGTTTTCCAGCCCAGAGATCTTTTTACAACATCACTCTGCTTTTGGTGCAATTCACAGCATGGAAAACCCACAGTTAAAGGCAGAGCCCAAACGAACCACACGTGTTTGAATCCTCTCCCCAACCCAGTTCTGGAAATTGAACTCAGCCACTGAGCTACATCCCTATCCCTTCTTTCCTATCCTCTTTCCTCTTCTTATACGCTACCTCCCGTTCCTGTACTTACTCCTTTTTAATATGGATTGACCTGTGACTCTGTTAATGTCAAATGAACCAGTAAAGATAATATAGATACATGTCAATATTATGGTAAGAAAAAAAGAAATTTTTTTTAAAAAGTGCCAGTCTGTTGAATGAGGGGGGAAAAAAATCACTGCTATTTCCAATAAGTCTTTGTGTCTTTTTATATCTTCAGCATATATGATTGTTACTTTTACATAGAGAGCATAATGTCTCATCTTGATTATCTGGTGTTGTTATGGAAACTTGACTTTAATGAAGTTCTAGGAAGGAAGCTGATGATTTGTAGGTTGGCATTTATAGTAACTTCTCCAGCATCCTTCTGTCTTCTCTACCTGCCCACATTTTCATGTGAAGATCCATATGATCTATGGGGTTCCAAGGACATTAACTCTACCCTGGCTCCAAGGACGAAGCACATAACTTAAGCTAGATAATTTGGCACAGTCCATCCATTTTGCCACAGTGATTCATTACCTGATGGGTCACATGACCTCAGGGAGCCCAATCAAAATAACTCCTAGCACCTTCGTTGAAATTGCTGGGTCAAGCACTCTGTCTCCTACTCTGGAAAAGAAAGTTTAAAATTCCTCTGGACATTTTGCTACCATATGGAATACCAGCTGGAGGGTGAAGTCAAAGCTCAGAGAATTGCAAAGCCATGAAGTTAGAGCCCTCTTGACATTAGGAACCACTAGATTAGACAGATGTTCCCTATACCTAGACTTTTTTAGTTACATGAATTATTCAATTTTCTTTTTGACTGAAGCTCATGTATTAATTTCAAATAGAACCTTCCTGATACACTGATGTTACATGGAATTCATGTAAATTATGCTTGTTTTTAATAGATAAAAGATGTGATTCATCTTTGTATTTACTTCCTAGGCAATATGCTAAAGACACAAAGCAGATGGCGATGGTGCTCATGTATATATGTCTATGTGTGTGTATTTTCCCAGATGATCAACACCAACAATCATCATTATCCCCATCATCACAGTGGATGGGACCATCATATGTAAATCAAACTCAGATGACCAAAGTTTACAGCAACACTTGAAATTTAGTGTCTCAGAAGCATTTCATTTCAGCCCCATAAAAGTTATGGTATGCTGATTAAATACTGACTGGAAGCTGAAAGAGTGCTTACTTGAGTTTTATAGGGATGGAAAGGATGCATTCTGTTGCCACCTAATTTTTTCCCTAAATATTGCTGTCCAAGACAGCCAAATGTATGCATTTCATATTTTTAAGGGAAAGGATGTGGGTACTCTTTATTTTTTATAATAGTATTTTCTACCAAGAATAAAATATAAGGAAGAGAAAATGATGATAAAAGAAACCATATTCCTTTACCAAAGAAAACATTTGTTGTCTTCAGATTCTTTACCTCTGTTTTTGAGGGAAGAGGGATAATTCATTCCCTCCAGTAAACATTTTTCATGTGGAATATCCAAACTTTCCTCTTTGCAATTCCCATGCAGAACTTTGAATATCTTGTAGGAGCTTCTCCCGTCTCCTTGATTCTCTGAGAAGACAAAGAACAAGAGCCACCTGTCTAGTTGGTTAGACGGTAAGGAGTTGAATTTTTATCTTTACATGCAATATTGCTCCAGAAATGAACCCTAGGTTTTACTACCTATAATCAACAAGTCCATCCTTTGGTGGTTTTTTCAAATTTCCAATATTTCATTATTAACATTTTCGAACATATAGAAAAGTTGGAAGAATTGTTTAGCATATGCTTACATACCTACCATTTAGATCCTACAATTGATGGTTTGCTATATATGCTGTCCATTTATCTACCCCACCATCCATTCACCAATTTGTCTTATTTTTTTGGTGCATTTCAAGGTAAATTTCAGACATCAGTATACTTTACTCTTAAATACTTCATCATGCTTACCATTAACTAGAGTACAAGGTTTATTTATAGTACTTTTTTCTGGGTAAAATTTACATACAGTGGATTAGATGAATTTTAAGTGTACTGTTTCTTCTCTGTGCCATCCATTTATCTAACAAATATTTTCAGAGATCCTCTACGGTTCTGTTATTGTGCTAGGTGTTGGAGATAGTGAGGTAAATGAGACATAGCCCACATCGGGAGCTGACACTTCAAAGAAAGAGATGCTTATATTTTAATTGGTAAATTAATTAAGCTAAGTAGTCATAGGTGCTGTGGAAATCTGCTCACACAGAGAAGGGGTTAGCCAATACATCTGAGGTGGGGGCAGGAAGGGCTTCATACTGAGCACTTTGAAAGATGAGAAGGAAAACCCCAGAAGGCTGGGGACACAACAGCCTATAGACCCCTGCCTGGCTGAAATGCAGGACAAGGGGAAAGGGGTAAGGTTGGAGACATACCAGGGGCAGGGCTAGGAAGACCTTGAATGTCCTGCTGAGAAGTTGAGCTGATATCCACAACATGGTGGAAAGCTGAAGGAGGCCTTCCAGATACATGAGCCAAGGTGACCTGAAAACATGTATTCTATCTGGAACTTGAAAGAGATGAAGAGATGGGTTAATGTGGAGGCTCTGGTGACAGAAAAACCAACATCTTTGGTTTGAATGTTAAATTGTGGAAAATTCTAGTCCATAATCCAGGCTGCTGGACCCCAAAGGCCATGGAGGATCCCGTTGGCTGCCAGCCAGAATGGGTTTCAACATGCTGTCAAAGCCAGGAAAGAACCTGGGAGACAGCACAGCTGCCAGCACTTCCTCCACCCAGCCTTAGAGAGCCTGGTGGACTAAGCAGAAATCTGAGCTGGGAAACCCTAGATTTTAGAATATTCATTTAAGAATATAGTTAGTTGCCACTCCTGCCAAGCCTAGTGACATGGACTCCACAGATACTAAGTCATTGCTTCAGAAACAGGAGACTGGGCATAAGTATGCAATGAGAACATGAGAACCTCGTGTGACCGCAGGAAAAGATGCCACAAAAGCTTCTCACAAAAGCATAGACAATAAGAACTGGGAGCTTCCTTAGAAGTTTCTATTGCAGCACATAATATCAGAGAGTGAAAAAAAATGATCACAAATTCTTGCCCTCTCATTAAGAAGTTGAGTCTAGTTTGCACTCCTTGAATCTGGACTTGTCTTAAAGCTTGCTTTTTTTGTGCATAAATAACAGAGTAAGTTCTCATCCTCAGACTAAAGGGCTTTAGATATTTTTTTCTCTTTCTCTCTCTAAAAGAGAAAATTTTCCATGTGAGCAAGTCAAGTTATCTCATTGAAGAGTGAGAAACAATAATAATAATAATAATAATAATAATAATAATAAAAGAATATAGTCAGTTGCATTACAATCGCTTAATAATGATTATGGAACAACCTGTTTTAAAAGTATTGTGCAGGGTCTTGCCAGACTAATTGCAACACATCTCATGGATGTTAATAGTTCACTTTTGATTACACGGAGAGAAAAATAATCTTACAAGCACAGGTCTGTGTGTGCATGTGTGATACAGGCATGCCCAGGTGCACGTGTGTTCACACGCATACCACACACAACTGCTGCAATCAAGGCTGAGTCCTCTAATGTGCTACTTTCCCCCAGGTAAGACATGTGAAATGATCCAGGTAACATGTCAAGTTCTCTTTCAATGGAACAGGAAATGATTGTGCTGTTGTATGGCAGGTAGTGGAATCCAGCGAGGACTGCTCAGTCAATAGCTATAAAATGTAGATCACTGCTGGCCAGGGGCTCTGTTGATAGGAATGCCTCCTAAACTCCCAATGGCTTTGATTGGTGATAAAGGTTGAAAAAAGGGACTCATGAGGTAAACGGCAACAGTAAAAACAAAAGCAGAGGAGTGGATGAGGAAGGGAAGAGAGGCTGAGTGAAGAATAGAGAGAAGGAATCATTCTAGGAAAAGATCTCAGGTTTTTGTTTTTTCTTGGCCTTGTTACAGAGCTACAGCTTTGTTATTTTATTTAATTTTTCCTAATCAGTTGGAACTATCTTGCTTTAACTGCTAAGCAAAGAGTTGACCAAAAAGGGTAAAAGTGATGATTTTTAAGATTTAATATTTTGTGCAAGGAAATTTTCCTCTTTCTCTCTCTTCCTCTCCACCCCCCACCTCCACCCCTATTTTCCCCATTCTCACTGTTTTAATTTGGAGACCCTCACCAAGCCCTGACCAGAGTAACAAATTGCAGTCTTTATCAAAAGCAAATATCCTAACACTCACCCTATCTCTTACTAGCTGTCCAAGTTTTTAGTTAAAAACTAATTTTTTAATTGGTTTTCACATGTTTATTGGCCCATGTACAGGACTGGACCCTTGCTCAGCACCAAGCCTTGCACAAAGTACAGGACAAACTTATGTGTGTTATTGTTATTATTACAAATTCTCTCTTAGATTTTGGATGGGGCCCTAACTTCACACTTTATTAATATGTTACCATCATTAGTTAGAAGAGCTGCCAGATGATGGTGCTGGTTCTATGGCTGAAGGACTTGAACTTCTAGGACCTGCCATACCTGGAGGACCACCAGAGAAATTCTTGTTTGCCCCAGATGGTCTGCACATCTGCTGCCAGACAACTGGAACCAAAACTCAGATCAGACTATAATGATCACATAGCGATTATCACAAGAAATGAAAGCAAAAGGCAGATGTTGTGACTAATCCAAACCAAGCTCCAAGGAGATCTTCTGTAGGTTTCCAGTCCCCAAATGCAAGGCCTAGGCTTGAGTGTCCTCCCTAATTCACACCCATGGAACACTTAGTATACAGAAAGTGCGATGAGAACTGGACTCGGTGCTAAGTCCCATTTTCTCTCATACTTTGGGCACTACTTGCAGATAATAACATCTGCCACTTAATGAGTGATATGCGCTGTGACAAATGCTTCCAGAACCAGCTAGAGAAATTTTTAAAACCAGTTACACCCTCTCAATTCCCCAGACAATCCTCCATTATATGAATGTGGACAGCAGACAGCAGTAAACAAAATCTGCCCAAGAGTGAAAGTCACAAATAAATCCCACACTACACTGCCTCAAGCACACTTAAAGATGCAAGATGGATGCAAATGCCTTTGATTTGCCTGCCACGTCCTCAAGGAATTGGAAGGGGATGTTCCATTTTGCCACCCCACAAGTATTCAGAACAAGAGAGCCACTACAACCCCTACACCCACCCCTAACATCTGCAGAAATTACTAAAAACCACTCTAATCTCTGAGCATGAGTCTAACTCCACATTGTACTACAGGCAAGGAAGCAATAGTGCATTAGAACCAGCTTGAATGGGTTAATGAGGGTCACTGTGTGCACTTATTCCCAAGTCCTTGAAATCAGCCGGTGGGAATATTTACACCATGGAAATTGGTGTACACTACAATTCAGGGTTTTTTTCTTTCTTCCTAGAGAACTGGTTTTTAAACATTTACCAGCACATCACTGTTTTAAAGTGATGAGATATAAACTCTTACCATCCTGAGACAATGTTCTCATCAGTATGCAAACATTTTATGCTGCTATGAAAACTAGGAACATGTCAGATGGATTCATATGCTACCTTTGGGAGCCCAAACCTTTGAATTGCCTTGCTTTAAGCATTACAGCTGTCATCTTGGAATTTTTAATTTACCAATAGAACCTTTAATCTACCTATAAAATATGATTCACATAATGAATCCAGGTATTTCACCCAGTGCTAAAATCCAAAAGCAATTAGCCTTTTTGTTTATTTCACATGGGAGTTAGACTAAAAGCTAAATGAACATGCAAAAAAAGAGCCAGGCATTGGTCCAAATGTCTGAGTGATGTACTAATTAAATTGTATAACAACACTGCTATCTTTATACATACACTTTATTATAGGTTGGGGAATCAGCCCAGGCCTTTCAAGTCAGCCTCCAAGAGAGCACTCCCTTAAATCTAAAGGAATAGTGCAATAGTTTGTAAACAAATTCAGTTGCCTATTCAGAAACAGATGAGACATTGGATGAGATTGAAAATTGCTGGGTTAATTTTTCTGTTCTCTTTGCTACAATATAATCTTAATTGGGAATAATTGCTTAAAAGTCTGCTGATCCATATAGTCACTAAAAAAAATATGGTGAAACTTGGGTAGATGCTAAGAACAATATATAATTAATAAGACCCAGTCCAGTGCCTCTAAAAGTCCTCAGAGAGCCCCAGCCTGGCAGAGAAGTAAATGTTGACAAGAAAGATGCTCCTAAGTGTGACCCAGTATTCACAGGTTCCTCATGGATCCAGGGAGGGGTTGTTAACACTGCTTAAGGGGAGGGTGGTAGAAGGCTCCCCAGAGTGAAATGCAGTTAAGAAATTATATTTTTTCTTTCTTTCTGCTTCATAGGCTTCCATGAGGAGTTAATGAAATATATACTATTGAAGTATCTTGCTTCCAAAACTCCAACTGTTAGCCACAAGGAAAATCCAGAACAAGTAGTAATAGCAATACGATTACTATGCATCAAGGTTTTCCAGGTACCAGGCACTGCTCCAGGAGCTTCACCCATCCTGCCCCATTTAATCCTTACACCACCACCAGGATGAGTGCAGGTGGGCAGAGTGAAGCCTCCCAATAAGTTGGGGTTTGAATCCAGGGGTCCAGGGCTCCCAAGCACACATCATCTCTTGGGATGATACGATCAAGCACAATTAAGTCAACCCTCATCTCACCCTACTTGTACAGCATCATCTCTGAATGTTCATTTTCTTTAGGGAGAGTGTCTGTTACTTCACAAAGAGGTAGAGCACATAAGACACAATATAAAGTGAGGTTTACAGTCAATCCAGGTGCTCCTCCTGTTCACATCGCTGACTGGATGGTGAGCTCACCCTGGGCCCACCTGTACAGCCTTAGCAGCCACCACTGCCATTATAAATCATGAAATCCAAGCCTCCTGAACCATTTGCAGCTTCCCTGATCTTCAGGCCCTATCTGATCTCCAAACCCATGCAGGCTGCTGCTTTTTCCAAGAGAGTCCCTTCCCTAAGACCACTTTACCCCAACTCCACCCAACCATAGCTCCTCAGGCTTGATACCCTTGCCTCCAGGAAGCCCTTCCTGACCCCTCAGCACTAGGAAGGCTCCCTTTTCTTGTGTTCCTGAGGGGCCCTTCCCTCATCCCCAGGGTAGCACTCACCATTTATCTCACACTAAATGTAACTCCTGTTGGTCTCACCCTCTGGACCTATAGTGTTAATCAGGGAACCTCCAAATCAGCTAGACTATTTCTTTAAATATATGGCTTCCCAAACCGACCCCAAGAGACTCTAATTGGTCTTAATGGTAACCCAGAACATTACATCTTTATAAAGCTCCCAGGGAATTCTGATGGACACCCCTGATTCATATCTACCTGACTGTAAATTATCCTAGATTATCTACTTTAAAATGCTAGAGATGCATACTCAGAGCCAAGCACATGCCTAACCAGGAGTATAAGAATCTGTTACCTATTTGCTAGCTGATTTCATTCAAGAGTGAAGTTAGTTAACCTCACATATCCTGAGTTTTTCATCCATAAAATGCTATTATAACATCCTGCTGGGATGCTTCTTGTGACCTACCTATGAGAAAGAAAAGATTAAGCAGCTGTAATCAAGGAATTCCTCATCCTGACATTAAAGAACTTCCCCATTATCTGTCATAATGAAACCTCACTGCATGGAGATTCTTGTATAAAATGTGCTTCAGAAAAAAGAGACAATCCATATGATCATTTCACACTCTCTCTGTCATATCTCAGGAAAAAATAATGGAGTTGTTTTGGTTAAGTCCCTCAATTGACTCCACACCTCTTTAATGTGGCATGCACCTGGAAGATTTTATTTCAAGTCCATGAGAGTATATAATCCTCTGTCTTTGTCTTTGCCATCTGGCCACCCACTTTTCCAAGACTCAGCGGCCACTCACTAAAGGAGAGGTCCTGTCTACTCAGAGGTCTTACCCTCTTTCAGCACAGCTTCTCTAAATTAGCCCAGTGCCACACCTTTGAGAGCCAACACACCGCTTTAGGGATGCACAACCATTCAGCTATTCACCCAGAGGAGAAAGAGCACAGCACATTCTCACAACAAACTCCTTGTCAGGAAACAGGACCAGCCTGAGAAATAGAAGTTTTCAGTCTTCCAGGAGAGCCCTGGCCAGCCTGATCCAGCTGCTCCTGCAGGCAGCCCCTTCCCTGCTGGGCTGACATGTGGCAGGCTAGAACTTCTGGGCAGCCAATCTGCTGTGGCCTGATATTCATTGGGCTCTCACACATTCTCTTACAGAACCCTAGGAGGGAGTCTGGAAGGGAAATCAAGGCAGCTAAGTCTCCATCCTTTTCCAGAAATCATCCTAGCTGCTGACAGGATGGGAAAAAGGCAAGTCCAACAAAAGAAAAAGGAAATGATGCATTATTGTGGGCTGCCACACATGCCTTGGGAACTCAGGGTAGTGCTGGAAGCTAAGGAAAGATGGAGGGGTCACTGACCAAGCAGATATTTTGTGTCAACCAGCTTGTGACACAAAAGTATGATCTTGTTATCTTCACATGACAATGATTCTGAGTGCTTATCCACAAATTTTGTCCACAATTTCTAGAGTATCCATCCACAAATGCTAGGCTACTCTAAGCCCTAAGTATTTTCAGAGATCCTGAAGGAGAGCTCACAAGTTCCCTTGATCTGTCTCCATGATTGTCCGTTGCCTCTAGAAGATAGCATTACTTTAAACCATTGACTTTTTTCAACTCTGAAAGTTCCTCACAACATCTGCATGGTAGCTCCTCCAGTCTGTTTTTAGGCGAAGATGGGTGTGGTCTCTTTATGGAACAAAGATTATACTGGCCTGGCTATGGTGAAAACAGGTTTGTTGAACAGTGGGGAACAATAATTGGACAGATGAGCCAGCTAGAAACCAGAGAGGGAGTAAGAGAAAGACAGAGGAATGGTTTTTCACCTGGGGGCTGCAGACCCCAGAACAGGGCTTATCAGACTGCAATGCGCATGTGAGGCATCTCATCAAAATGCAGATTCCAATAAGCCGGCAGGGGCAGGGGGCGGTACACACCTATAATCCTAGCAGCTTGGAAGACCAAGGCAGGAGGATCGTGAGTTCAAAGCCAGCCTCAGCAACTGTGAGGTGCTAAGCAACTCAGTAAGACCCTGTCTCTAAATAAAACACAAAACAGAGCTGGGGATGTGGCTCAGTGGCCAAGTGTCCCTGAGTTCAATCTCTGGTACCCACCGCCCCCCCAAAAATGTAGATTCTGATGGAGCAGGTCTAGGTCGGGACCCCAAATGTTGCATTTCTGAAAAGTTCCCAGGTGATGTTAATGTTGCCAACTCACCCTTGGAGAACCCCAAATCCCTCAGAGAATCCACATAAGGCTTCAAAGCTCTGTGAACTCCCTAAAATCACTCACAAAAATAGTCTGTGCACATGTCCACATTTATACAGAGAGAGATCATAATTTTCATTAGATTCTTATAAGAAATCTATTATGTGTTAAATTGTAGTCCTTGTCTTTAAAAAAAACGTGTGCAGAAGTCTTAACCCCTGGTATCTGTAAATGTGAACTTATTTGGAAATAAGATCAAGTTAGAACAAGGCCATTAGGGTGGATCCTAATGTAATATGACTGACATCCTTAAATTTAAAAAAAAAGAAAAGAAAATTTGGACACAGACAAACATGGAAAATGCCATGTGACAACAGACGCAGAGATCCATGCAGCTGCAAGCCAAGGAACACCACTTCTGGAGATTGCTGGCAGATCATCAGGAGCTAGAAAGAAGCAAGAATTCTACCTTACAGGTTTCAGAGGGACTAGGCTCTACCAACACCTTAATCTCAGACCGCCAGCCTTCAGAACAAGGAGATAGTAAATTCTGTTGTTTTTAAGCCACCAGTTTGAGGCGCTTTGTTACAGTAGCCCTGGGAAACTAAAACAGGGTTAATATATACACACACCATGTGCACACGCACACTTAAGAACTACCATAACTATACAAGAAGCCATTGATGAGTGTGAGACTGATGTTTGCATTCCTCACTGACCAACAGCAAGTGCCAGGCCTTCCACTTGATATTCTCCTTGTCTGGAACCATAAAAATGGCTTCTTCCCTAATTATTTCCCTTTTTCTGAAAGCTGCAGCTGGTGTTTCTCCTTTAGCCTGTAGAAAGATACACATTCTTTCTGGACTTTCTGGACCTAAAGCATGCTGTTTTGCTCTTGGCACAGAAGAAGGAGAAACTGAGGTTTACAAACTGTCTTCCTCCCCTAGGTCGCATCTGCCGTGCTTGCTTTCTTCAATTTGGTTCACACGATCTGATTCTCCTTCCTTCTTGATCTTTCTTGGCTATGAGAAGAGAGACAGCCTTCCTTCTTTGCATGAATAAACTTAAAACCTTGACCTATTTATTTTTTCCTCAGGACCAGATGCCCAGGCTCTCTGTCTGGGGGACAGAGACTCAGATTAACTTGCTACATTTCCAGGATGGCTTCCTCTTTCAGGGTGCTTCCTGTCCTCCATACTTGTAGTCCACGTGGCCACTGTTCCCATTACCCTTCCCATCTTCTGCTGAAGGAGAAGAGAAGGCAGGAGGAGAAGAGAACTGGCATTTATTAGGACTCAGGATATGTTTTCATAGACATTTGTCTTCTTAACCCTCACACACGGGTTTTTGTCTTCACAGTGAAAATTGGTATCATTACACCTCATTGACTCCATCTTCCAAAACAGAATGCCAAGCCACAGAGCTCACAAGGAACAAAACTGAGAGTCTAATCCAGCCCTGCCTCGGAAGCCCAGAGTCTCCCTACCACTCCAAGCCGCCTGCCTGAGGCTGAGCTAAACAGTTAAATCAGGGAAATAAAAGCAGTCAGGCTCAATTTTGCTGTTCCAAATGTTGTCTTTAAGACAAATATTTTGGTGTCATGTAAACACAAGCACCATCTGTCTGTGGATGTGCTATCTGTCCGATTCACTCTCTCTATCTGATGCAAAAATAACCACCACCAGCAGACAAAGCAACCAAAACAGCGCTTTCCTCTGGTTGTTATGGACACAGTTACAGCTTTAGCTTCTCCACAATAATCTCCAACTCCGAATTTGCAACACCCCAGGATATTTCCAGTTACTGTAAGGGATTTTGAAAGATTCTTAAACATTCTCAAAACCAAATTAGTGTCCACGTACTTTAAGAAATAAAGAGTCTCTGCGCCAGACTTCAGTGTTAGGGAGAAGGCCGTTTTGTGAAGCCCAGCAATGGTGAGAGGCCATTAGAAGGAGCATAAAGATGAGGGCAGTTCTGCTTTTTTCACAATAAGTGATCCTTTCCCCCCAAGAAACAGATGAATGTCGTTTTTGTCTATCTTGATGTTAATATACAATGTAAGGGAGAGAGGGGAAAAAAAAAAGAAAAAACATAAATCCAAAAGGCTACACAGATTTCCAAGTGAAAGTTTAAAAGACATAGAACTAATTTTGTTTGGACAAAGAAGCCTGCAAAGCAAGACAGTCATATTCAAGAGTGACATATAAGCACACTATATCCCCCCTCTGGCTCCCCCACCTGGATTGGACTTATCACAGTACTCTTTAGCAATGAGCCAGAACTGAGCCTCAGAATCCTTCTCAACACAACTGTCTGGGCAAACACATGAAATCTATTGGCCATATCCCCCATATTGGAGTAGGCTGCCTGAGAGACTACTGAGATGCAATGTCACACCATAAAGGATAAACAAGACCGCAGAGTACATATCCAAACCTATTTCTCTGCCTCTTTTCTCACCTTGCCTTTAATGCTCTAATTTTCCTCTTCATCATTTCTAGGCAAACCTATCCTTTTCAAAGTGTTTTCAATTTGAGTTCATTTTTATCACTTGGCATTTACCTATCCTCTCCCCCCGCCACACACACACACACAATACCTATATGACAGCTAAAGGGCCATTTATTTATAAGAAATTACCTCAGCCTGGTAATTTCAGTCTGAGGATCCCACTCTGAATCCACCACCTTTCAACTGTTCAACTTCAAGTGAGTTAACTTACCTCTCTGATCCATTTCCTCATCTACAAAAAAGAGAATACTTCTTCACAGGGTTATAATGAATATCAAATGAAATAAATAACATAAAAGACCTCACAGTATACAGAAGGCAGTGGATATTCAGCAAATGTTAGATTAATCTGAGGAAACAGTAGATCTAGATATTTTAAGGCAAATTCTCATACAGATACTTGAATCTCCCAGATGTCTACCTCCCTCTCAAAATGTTCTTCTTGGTCCCTCCTTCCCAATTGCCTTCAAGAATTCCATGCCCAAACATGGCTTTTCCCCTTCTATTGTGTTAGGTGAAGCGGCTGTCAAACTCACCAATATGTCAGAAATAGTTGGAGAGCTTCAAAACACAGATGGCTGGCCCCACCCTAAAATGTCTAGTTTAGTAGCTCTGGGATGGGGCCTGAGAAGCAATATTTCTAAGATGCTCCTGGGTGAAACCTAGGAGATTCAGATCTCTATGAGAATTTGTCTTGAAATATCTAGACCTACTATTTCCTCAGACTACACTAACATTTGCTGAATATCCACTGAATTCTGCTGATGCTGCTGGTTGGGGACCACATTTTGAGAACCACTGGTGTAGACTTCTCCCCTGGTCTACCTTTGTCTTATCAGCCAATCAGGAAAGAGCATCTACCCAGTTAGTTATCCGAAAGATGATCAATAGCACCCAAAGATGACTTCTGCTGGAGAAGTCAACTATGGTTTTCACTTCAACCATTTTCCCCCTCCAATTAGGATGAGAGTCAATATAAGTTTGTCTGGTTCAGTGCTGTCTCCACCAATCACTAGGTGAGTACCCTTGGGCTATAGCCTGGAAACTCTCAGAGCCTAACTTGCCCACCTGTTACAATATAGATATTAATGCTTACTCCTTAAGATTGTATGAGTACTAATGGAGATCGTGCATAAAATGCTCTATAAATTTAAGTTATTTCCCATTTGTTCCACAAACCTTGACTAAGCCCCTGAAGTATTTCAGGCATCCTCCTGGAGACTGGAATAAGAGATGAAGATGCCATAGCACCTTACCTGAGGAAGCCCTATAACAGGAAAAGGGAGGGATAGTTTCAATAAACATGGTTCTCAGGCTTATGCCAGACATGACTTCTTGCAGCCCTCTTATAATTCAAGACTAATTCCTCCTGGAAATAACTGTAAAATGGAGGATGTGTTCTAGGGGCACATAAATCCACAAGCATTGTAGAATAATGTGCTCTAATGCTGCTTTTTATTTTCTTAGCATTAGCTCTAATATTTTGCTGAGGGCTTGTTCTTATATTAATAGTGGATGGTGGCAGTGGCTGGGGCTTCCTTGCAGTATTTTATCACCTCTAACTTCCACTCCAAAGTTATTGATTTTTCTGGTGTGTTTTTCATCACTTGTACAAACATCATTGCCTAATGAATGCTTGGGTGACTTTGTTAAATTATAACAGCTGAATGTTAAGTTAACAGGACAACAGCCACCAAACATCACTCGCAGAAGTTCAGGTGCCTGTAAACAGAGGGATCACTAAAACATGCTGATACCTAGAGATCCAGTTTGACAGCTGAAGTGGCGCCGCCATGTGGCAGCAGCAAAAACATCTTTCGCAAAGCCCTGGGTCCCCTAGTCCATGATGGGTATTTTGGTTTTGAATGTTGCTGCTTCTCGTGGGGGAGGGGGAGGGAAGAAGTGGGGGGCGGGGTGTAAAGGAGATGTGTTACTTCACATTTCGTGCTTGAAGTGAAAATTGGTGTTTTATGTTGCCTTGTTTAAAATCTATCACTTTGATTTCCATAAGATGTTTCCCCTGAAATCACCATGGTCTAATAGGGATGGTGGGAAATGCCAGGAGGGCTGAAATGAGAGGCTGACCGTGGTGTGATGGACTTTATCGTTCCTGCAGCTGCTCTTTCTCCTTCGGGTGAGCTCACCTGCGCTCTCTCTTAATTCTCATAAGGCGAGCACCCTTCCCGTCCCCTCCCCCCCAAAAAGCAGTAGTCCCAGGAAATACTTTTTTGGGGGGGCTGTGGTCCTATTACTTAGCAACATCCAGTTTCTGGTGGTTGAGACAGGCCATCCCACAGGAATTGACAGAGAATGAAGAAGAATGTGTATTCTCTCAAATACTTTAAAAGAACTGTAATAAAAGTATTTAAAGTAGTTACCCTTCTTCCAGTTGCAATCTAGCCCATCTGACTTGCTTTTATAAAGAATAGTTACGGGGTATGGTAGCACATGCCTGTAATCCCAGCAGCTAGGGAGGCTGAGGCAGCAGGATCACAAGTTCAAAGCCAGCTTCAGCAATTAGCGAGGCCCCAAGCGACTTAGTTTATTAAATAAACTGTAATAATAGTCTTTTAGTCTTTCATTTCTTTAAATCTATATTAAACATATCAAATTATTTGAATTGATAATTCAAATAAAAGTCACATCCTTTCAAATTGTGGTGGTTTTAGGATAATATGTTAGCATGGCAGTTGTCAATTAAATGATGAAAATAAACTAATAAATAAACTGTATAATATAATAATAAATAAACTGTAACTTAAAAATTTAAGTTTTTTAAAGGCTGGGGATGTGGTTCAGTGGTTAAGCACCCCCCGACTTCAATCCCTGGTACTAAAAACAAAAACAAAAACAAAAAAACTAAACTAAAAAAGAATGGAATAGTCAGACTAGTCATATGTATTTTGAATGGAGGATTAGGATTAAGAACCAGAATACTGTCAAGTATTTAATGACTAAAATTAGAATAAATCAAGCGGGATTCAGAGAGCTACATTTGGGAGAAGTTAACTGGTGCCTTCCCAAGTTAATTGATGCTTTATATTTTCCTTTAGCAGTATTTCAAATAGAAAGGAACCACTTCCTAACATTGTTTAATGCAAGCACATTTTATTTGTAGGAAAAGGAAGACCCTTGCTAAGAGTCGACTGTGAAGATGTGCCAACTGTGCCTAACATTGGGTGATTCATGAGATCCTAAACCTGCAGGAACATCTGATACACTTAAGGAAACTCAACAAGAGTGTATGGCAGGAAAATCATTGCTTTATTAATAAATAATAATGGCTTGTTCTCATTGTCTCTTTCCCTCCTTATGCCTTCGACCAAAAAGCCAAGTGTTTATGTTGTCTTCTCTCAGAGGTGTTTTGTTGCAGGACAGAAAGCTGCAGTCAACTGAGAAGACCCTCCTCACTTTTGTTCTGAAAACCAAAGCTCTTTGAGGAGATTATGTGAGTTTCCCCAGAGGACCAGAGAAAAGAAACTGCTGCCTCTGGGATGCTAAGAGGGAACAGTCAGAGCCTCCATTAGAAGTGGGGTCAGGGACTGGGTGCTCCCCTAAGCACATCCTCCAAAAGTCACATCCTTCTCATTAAATTGCTGAGGCTGGGCTTGAACTCACGATCCTATTGCCTCAGCCTCCTGACTCACTGGAATCACAGGTGTGTGCATCACCATGCCTAGCTCAGTTCACTACTTGTGACTTCCAAAACATCTAATCTGTTTTTTAAATCAACTGAATGAATTATTTTCAAGTATTAAGACTTTTCAATGTTAAAGGTTCTATATGATTTATTTTCAAACTATCTAGGTCATCTTTTAGTCTTTCATTTCTTTAAATCTATATTAAACATATCAAATTATTTGAATTGATAATTCAAAAAAAAATCACACCCTTTCAAATTGTGGAGTTGTTTTAGGATAATATTGTTAGCATGACAGTTGTCAATTAAGTGATGAAAATAAACTGTAATAAGCTTGTGAAATATGCTATGAAAACCTTACAGTCCCAATGGCTAGACCCAGAGAGAAAGCAGACTCCGAGCGAAGACTTTGGTTTGTATGATTGCCCTCTGTCCTGAAGACCTTGAGGACAAAGGCCTCCACAGGGTGCCAGAATATTGCTGAGAGCCTGTCACCTGACATTGGGACCTGGCTCTACCTCCAGGCAGAGCTGTTGCATAGGATGGAGATGTTTCTCTGTAGCACAATCTCAACTAAGTGGGGAATGAGAGCAGCTGAGACACCGCCTTCAAGAACCATGAGGGCGTGGGCCGTGAGCATCTCAGTAGCAAAGACACTGGAGATCAAAGCTCCACTTCTGATATTCTGGATTGGGAACTCTGGAAGTTTTGCAGAAATGCCTACATATTTAACAACTACCTCCTTGTGAGATATCACATGTAACTAACTCTGGCTATCTTCAGAAGAGGAGTCAGCATCCTTATTAGAAAACCCTGGCATGTCAGATGTGGCAAGACTAATTAACCCTAGACACAAGGCCAAAGGCAGGCAGAGTTTACAACTAGCAGATGTATCACATACTAGTGATGATCTATCCCTAGAAGAGTCTAAACTAATAATAATTAGTTATTGTTATTATTATTAAATAATAAATCATTTAATAATAAAATTTTATTCTTAATAAATAATTAGAGAATGTTTGATGGCTACTCACCTCTCAAAAAATTATAGAAGCTCACTAATGTGCAGGTACCATGTGAAATATTAATCACAAAACTATGAAAAAATATTATTCCTGCCCTCCAGAAACTTCCAGTCTAGAGGAGTCAGATAAAAATTCAGCAGAACCTAGAATATGCTCATATTTCCATGGGAGCATTTTTAGGAGCAAAATGAGTAAAAATGGATCAATTGACTGACTTTAGAGGGCTATTAGTGAGTTCCTGAGTTTTATTCAAACAATAATGAAAGAAAATATTTCCTGGATGTTTTAGTTTCAAACTTTTCAGAATTTTCTCAGCAAGACCAGACTTTTTCTAAATTAAGAGTCCATAGGGTTTTTTTATTTCAGGAGTCAGTGTCCTAAGGAAGAAATTTGTCATATTTAAAAATTGACTCTGTGAAAAACAAAACTTTTGTCAAATTTTGTCCTAATGGAATTGTTTCATACTGTACAAATGGTATGGGATGTTGCTATAAATTGTCAGGTAGTGAAAATCATCATCAAAGCACCTTCCTGTCATATGATTTTTTTATGTATAATTACCATTTTGAATGTGGGCATCCATTTATAGTATATTGGACACGTTACACTGGAAAACATCAAAGAAAACAAAGCAGAAGAGAGCATGTTCCCTTTGGTATTGTCCCAATGGTGATGGACACCAAAAACAGGGTCCCTCTTACTTTGGGAGGCTGAGACAGGAGAATCGTGAGTTCAAAGCCAGCCTCAGCAACAGCAAGACGCTAAGCAATTCAGTGAGACCCTGTCTCTAAATAAAACCACAAAATAAGGCTGGGGATGTGGCTCAGAGGTTGAGTACCCTGAGTTCAATCCTGGTACCAATAAACAAAACAAAACAACAACAACAAAAAAAAAAAAAACCCAACATGGTCCCTCTTGTGCAAATGTCTTACCCAGCAGAAGCATAAAACCTACAAGATCAAAAGAGTAGCTGGTATCTGTCCATTGTGGAATGCTGGCTCAGAATGGGTCACTTTCATGAAAAAATAGCTCAACTTGAAAAAGTAGGATTTTATCAAAACTAAGGAAATTTACACGGACTAAACAGCCTGAACTTAGAGCATCCTGCAACAATGTTTATGTCACTGCCAAATTATGGCCTTGGGACTGGGCTTACTTGGAGCCATTTGCCCTAAAGCAGTCAAGTGTGTTTGTCATCTAAGAGGAGAAAAAAAATGATAGATCAGTATCTCCTTCAAGAAGTGTCATCCTGGGGCTGGGGATGTGGCTCCATGGTAGAATGCTTGCTTGCACGTATGAAGCACTGGGTTCCATCCTCAGCACCACATAAAAATAAATTAATTAATTAAGGTAGAGTGTCCATCTACGACTAAAAACTATTTTTTTAAAAAGAAAGAAGTGTCGTCCTATCCAGAGTCACTCGCTTTTCTCCTGCTGAAGGAAGGTCTCAGGGTATCTGTGCCAGATACGTTCCTCTCAGCATGCAATTGAGTGACTGTGGTGACCGTTCCGGGTGTAGCCAGTGCCTAGTTCTGCTGTGTTCATGCCCCTTCAGTGAACCGCCTTTGGAAGCCTCAGATAGACACCTTAGAAATAATGAAAATGTCTGAGACAAGCAAAACCTTAAAAGAAAAATATTGGTGTCATGGTCTAGATAGAGCACATGGCCATTCCACAAAGCCTCCTGCTTTACTATTTTGTTAAAAAAGAATCCCATACATCATGCCGATATTGTTTTCTACATCCATGTGAGACAGACAAGACACCAAAATAGGTCATGCTCACTTCAACTTAACAAGGTCAGGACCTTGAATGAGGCTTCAGCAGGATTTGTCAAAAAATAAATGCTGAAGTTTACTAGCTTTCTAAACTCCAAATTTTGAAGCAATTGTCTAGCTTCAGGCAGAAAGCTTTACGTCCCTTAAGTACCTAGTAAAGCCTATTCCCAGACTAATTTGACAAAAACACATTCATTCATGACTAGGCTGATTTGATTGATATTTTCGGCCTTCAGAATGAGCCAGGTTTTTATCTCAAGATCCAGCAGATCTTGTTTTTTGAAGCTGATGGAAAGTTTTGAAGTCTTCTGACCAAGTCTATCGTGGAGGAGGTGTTTGCAGTGCCTTTCGCACTGTTAAAGGAAGGGCATCTGGAGGCCAACAACAAAAAGGCTTTGCTAGCCACTGCACAGGTTCCTGCTGCTGGGGGAGCTTAACATTGAAATGCCTGGTACCGATTCTTGCCTTCATCGCAAGGATAACACTTAAGGTTCAAACGTTGGCAATGTTGACTTCATTGAATCAAAAACAGAAAATAACATTATATGAATTCAACTCAAAGTGTTTTAGAGAATTTCCGTGTTCCTTCACATAAGCTTACCCTGTAAAAACTGTCAGAGTAACCTGTAAAATCTCTCTTGTGTTACCAAGTACTACTGACAATGAGAATTTGCTATCCTTATTACTACCAAAATGGAAAAGTCTAAACTGATCAGACGCGAAAATGTTTACTTCACCTTGTCAAATAGACACTCCATAAATTCAACCTCTTTTTCTACCCAAACAACAGCGATCTTCTTATGAAAGCTATTTTTTAACTAAATTACATTTTGCTTTTATTGGTACATGATGAGTTTAGGGGAAGTGACCTAATTTTTTTGCATTCAAAAAGTGACATTAAGAGGATCATGGGTCTTTTTAAGTATTGTTCTAACATTCTAGCTATGTGAAAGGTGTCAGTGCAGCAGAATAAATGACATAATGTGTTTGTATGCCATTTTCTGGAGAAGGCATCTATAGCTTTCATCAGATTCTTACAGTTTCCCCCACCCATTCACACATACCTCTACAAAGGATTAAGAATCACTGACCTAGTTAGATGTGTATTTTCTGGTAGGTTCTGAACTATTAAAAAAGAACTGCTCAAATTCATATTTGGTGGTTTATCATAATAAAGTGGATTTTTTTTCATCAACAACCCATAGGCCTAGGTTAAAAATGAAGTTTTTATTCCTTTCTTTTCCTCTGGTGATTCTCAAAGTCTGTGTCTAAATCTTTGAGGTTCAAGGTAATAATATCAGTCCTAACTCTAAAATCTGTGGGATGCTTACAGGGTATCTTCTAACAAAGCATATTTAAACCAATTAGTCCAAAACAACCATTAGAGAGTCATAATATATTGCCTTTTGGCATATAGCTGGAAAAAAATGTGTGGAAGAAAATAAAGGTAGATGAAGTCACACACGGAGAAGATGTCACTCAGGTCACCTTTAGGAGACAAAGTACATGTGCACACTCACCAGGGGCATGCCCTGCGTCTGTCCATGTGTGATTATGAGTGTGAGTGTGTGTGTGTGGCCATGTGAAATGTGCAAACAGTGATGATTTCTTGCAGCTAAATGCACATCTTTTAAAGTGGAGAGTCAGCCCTTGCGATGCTAATGGAGTGGAACATAAATATTGGCAAGCAAGTTGTCAAATAGAGGCTTTTAAAGGTTGGAATTTTTCAAGGAAAATGTTAACTGCAGTTAAAGGGCCAAAATGGTCTTAACCTGATCTCAGAATCTAGAATTTTCACTTGAAGTCCTAAATACCCAGGACTCATATACTAAATTTAAACTTCCCAGGGCTGCAACTGGCATTTTAGAACATTTGGTCCATAACGATAAATCACCACACTTGCTGAATACAGGGTTAGAGGGGGACTCTCGGACATAACCAATTAAAGTATCAGCCTCCCTCCCAGCCTGGGTAGCCGAGTTGAGGTGGGGGCCAATAATGAACTGCTTTGCTGCATTTCAAATAGCAAGTATGCTGGCTCCTGCCCAGAGCTCCCACCCCCATCCCTACCCTGCACACCCAGCACTTACTTCTTACTTTGCCAGCATATGCCCATTCCAAGAACCAGCTCGATTTCTACCTTCCAGAAGCTTTCTTCCCCAGTTTCCTGTAACCACATCAATCTCGACCCTCTGAATTCCTCCATATTCTTTCCTCTTCGTTCTCCTGTCTTGCTAACCCACATCGCTACCGTTTCTATAAGAACAGCTGACACTTGAGTTTTTACTATGTGCCAGGCCTGATACCAAATGCTTTATAGGAATGACCTCATTTAATCCACATGGCAACTCTATGACATAGTTTTTATTATCATTCACAGAAGAGAAATGTTCATGTGAGGAAACTGAGGTTTAGAGAGGTAAAGAAACTTTCCCAGTGTCCATAACTGATAAATAATGAGCTAGGCAATCAACCAGGTTGTCTGGTACAAATGCTTCCCTTCTTAATAGCAAAATGTATAGCTACCAGTGTCTAATGTGCATGTAACGACTTACTCAGCTAGATTTTCAAGCCCTTGAGGGTGTCTGTATAACATTTCCTTCATGTGTCCCATCCCCCAGAACTGGAATTGTACCATACCCATAATCAATCAGTAGCTATTGAGGGAGTAAATGAATTAATAAGTGAATAAAAATCAATGTACCATCTGCAAAACTCAAGAAAATTTCATTGATTTGGACCTCCAGATAGCATGCAGAATCAGGAAGAAATTTTTCTGTTACTACATTTGGCAGTAGAAAGCAGATAAATTGCTAACGTGCTGTCCTTATGCACAGCCCAAAGTTTGAACTAGGGTATAGGTCTCTGTGAACAGCCATGACATACCTCATCCTTGTCCTAAGACCACCATTGTGATCAAGGCCATCCATCAGAAAAATAAGGCTTAGTCAAGAGCCCAGAGGGCCCTCCAGAGTGGTCTTGGTAAGCAGTAAGTTAGACCCTGGAAAGAGTCAAGGGTCAAAGTCAAATTTCTCACCTAGGGACAGCTACAGAGATGCTATTCTGGAGCCCGAGAAGCAGAACTTAGTTTCCAGGTGGCTGGACTTAAAATTCCAAACCTACTAAGAAATAGTAAGTCCCAGACTCAGAAAGCCTCGACTGCTACTGGTTGAAGGAGATAAGGAGGTCAAAGGCCACTGCCCCTGGTCCAGAAGGATCTTTATTGGAGAATTAATTAATGAAGGTTCCTAAAATCATTACCTTGGCAAACCACATGTGACCAAAGAGCCATGTAGCAGAAGGGGTAGCCAAGAACCCCTTCCTCATACAAACTTACTTTTTATAATGACCTGTACCTTCTCAGTAAGGTGATTCCATAAGGTTGTGGACTGAAGCACCCACACCCCACAGGGTGTTCATTGCACAGGAGCTGTCAGCAGAGGAAGATAGAGAGCCCCGGGGCTCCTGATACAGTTACCATGGCAACCAACCCAGATCTGGACCATTTTATTCACAGACAAAAAGCCCAGTTCAGTGAACACTGTAGGGAAGTGGGAGCCGCTTAGATTAACCAGGCTATCTTTTGGCCCCAAGCAATCTGCAGGATAAGACCTTGCATTAGGCAAAGGTCTTCACTGTGACAAAGCAGAGGATTTGTTAAGCTCTTTGGATCTCACTGGGCCCATTTAACTTCTAGTGTGGGATAAAAAATTACTCTTCTCTAGGCAGGAGGCCTGAAGTTTCACAAGAACTCAGTTTTAAGTGGTAATGGTCACACCACGATGAACAATTGTCCAGAGCCATTTTCCCCCTCATCACCTGAGAGGTCAGGAGACTATAAAATCAGCACCTTCTGGTTTCTAATTTATCAGGTGAGAAAATGGATTACATTTTATAAGTGGAAACATGCCTTGGTTTGAGTGTTAACATGTAATTCACCTGTAGGGTTTTATTATTTTCCCTGGTACAAAGAACAAACAATGTCTCTGAGAATCAGCAAGAATCTTTTCAAATAAACATGCAGTCCATTCATTCATTTCAATCTGTGTTTATTGAAAACTTACCTTGTGCCATGAGGCTAAAGAGATGACTAAACAAGGGCTCTGCTCATAATTCAATGAGGGACAAGAATTTTATTAAGAATAAATAAAGATGTACCTGTGTTATAACTGTGTGTAATGGTAAACTGCAATTGGCTCAAATAAAACAGAAGCTTAAATCATGTTCATGAAATAATTCAGGACAGGTGTCCCTCCACTGTGCAGACAAGAGAGTCTACCATTGCCAACAAATGGCTGCCAAGTCACTGTGGTTGCTGGTCCAAAGGAGGCCTGGAATGTGGCACACATCATGCCCATTTGCACCCACTGGAGAGAAGTTGACCAGATGGCCATACTATGCCTCAAAAAATGTTGAAAATGTGGTATACCTGGGCACCTATATGCTACACTATAGTCATACTGTCAAGAATGAGGAAAAGAACAGAATTCAGAGGAAATAAATTGGCAATTTCTGAAAATAACAAAGACACATGCAAAGTTTTATAAAGCAAGAGAATAAAGAGAAAATACATTCCATACATAAAAATATTTCAAGTACCTACTAAAGAAATATTTAACTTTACTTATAATTCAATAAATGTCAATTATGGCAACAATGAAGTACCATTTTCAATTTGCCAAAAAAAAAAATAACGTTAGTGGTTATTGTTGGCAAGGATCCAAAGGAAAGGGGCACTCACAACTTTAGAAAGTAACGATTAATAAAATCTTTCCAAAGGACAATTTGGCAGCATGCATGTAGCAGATTTTTTTAAGTCACAACAAGAAAATCAGTTACACAATAGCAGAGCTTTCATCTATCTATATATTTTAACTCAGCTTCTGAGCCTCCACTTCCGCTCAATAGAGGAAAATTACACCTGTCAATTCAAGTACCAGTAAGTTCTTATTACAACTCAACTATTTGAGGGAAAAATTCATCCAATTCAGGATTCCCTTCTGCAGGTGGGCTCTATAAACTAAAAATGAATTTTCCCCTAAAGCTTCCATGAGGAGTACAGCCCTACCAATAACTTGATTTTAGACTTTGACCTTCAGAATTCTCAAAGAATAAATTTGTGTTCACTGAGCTTATGGTAATTTGTTACAGCAACAGTAGGAAACTAATGCATATTGTAGTAACTGGGAGTGCAGTGCTGCTGTAACAAATATATAAAAACTGTGGAAATGGCTTTGGAGTTGGGCAATGAGGAGAAGGTGGAAGAATTTTGATGAGTGTAACAGAAACAGCATAGATTTCCTTGAAGAAATTGTTGGTAGAATCATGGATACTAAGGACTCCACCAGCAGGAGTTTAGAAGGAAGTGGGGAGCGTGGTAAGAAAAACCACCATCCTCCTAAAGAATCCCAAATCATCATAAACATATTGTTGGTAAGAATATTAATGCTAAAGTTGCTCCTTGTTAGAGCTTAGGAAAAAATGAAGAATGTCTTCTTGGAAATGGGAGGAAAGTGGATTCTCATCATACAGTGACACAAAGCTTAGCAGAATAGTGTCTTAATGGTTATGTGGAAGAAGAACTTGTAAGTAATAAACATAAATATTAAAAAGGATCTAGGACTAGATTATTTTAAAAGTTTCCAGCCTATCCAGATTGCAAAAGGCAACTAGGATATTCACTGTCAGGAATGCACTGTGGAGGAAAAGTCAAGAGTTTGGCTAAAAAACCTTTTCCCATGCCCCGGAAAGAACAAAAGAAAACAGCTTTCAATTACACATAGGATTCTTTGAAGGGATTGGGTATGTGAATCATGGATCCCCCTGGCCATCTCAGCAGAAGCCAGGAATAGAGTCAGGAGTGAAATGCTATAACATACATAAGAGACCCACAAGGTTTTGAGGATGTTATATCAGCAAAAACACTGCCAGCTTAAACCAAAAGGAATAGAGAGAAGATGAAATTAAAGGTTTTTAAATGCCAAAATCCCATAGGTAAGAAGCAGACCAACAAAGCTACTCAATAATAAGCATGTGTATTTTCCCAGGAGAAGCTGGGATAACTCAGAGGACAGACCTCATGGCCCAGAGGGTGGAGCTAAGTAGGTAGAGGATGGAACCTCTAGGGCACAGCATAAAGTCATAGAGAATTATTTTAGGATTTTAAAACACATTGGAGTTCTTTCAGGCTATATTACAAAATTCTTTGGGACTGATAACTCCTTTAATCTTTCCATTTTCTCCCTTTTTAGTGCAAATATTTATAACGTGTAACCTACAACTGTGCCACCCTTATATTTTGGGAGCAAATATCTTCTTTTTTTCATTTCAAATCCCCACGGAATGGAAAGGAATTTTGACTCAGGATGGTTCCTAATCCAATATCTGTCCCATACCTGATTTAGATGGTGTTTTGGTCAATTTTTTCACCACTGTGACCAAAGGACCTGATAAGAACAATTTTAAGGAGGAAAAGTTTATGTGAGGGCTCACAGTTTCGGGGGTCTCAGTCAAAAGAAGGCTGACTCTATTCCATGGGACTCGAGGTGAAGCAGAAAATCATGGCAGCAGGGTGTGGTAAGGGAAAGTAGGTCTGGACATGGTCACCAACAAGCAGAGAGAAAGCTCCATTCAAAGCTCCATTCAATTCAATTCCCATAACCCAATCATTCTACCTCTAAACTTTCTTGCACTGTCTCACACATGAGCTTCTGGGGGACACCTCATATCTAAACCATAACAGATGGTTTAGATAACAAGATTTGGGGCCTCTGGTTAATAATATTTAGATGAAGATGTTAAACTTTGAGTGGATGCTGCAACAGGTTGAAACTGGGGGAGGGATAATGGAATGGGATGCATATATTCTGAGTGTGGAATGGCCATAAATGACCATAGAATGAGAGAAGATGAAATTAAAGAAGGTTTGAATGACCACAGAAAGTGCTGTGGTACATTGAATAATGACTTCTCAAATGCCCTAATACCCAGAACCTATGAATATGTTACCTTATATTATAAAGGGGTTTTGAAGATATGATTAAACCAGAGTCTTTTGATTGCAAGATTATTCTGCACCATATGGGTAGGACCAGTGTAATCACATAAGTACTTATTAAAGGAAAGTAGGAAGATCAAAGTTAGAGAAGATGTAAGGATGGAACCAGAAGTTAGAGAGAAGCACCGTGAGCCAAGGAATGCATGCAGCCTCTCTAGACCCAGGAAAAGGCAAGGAAACACGTTCTGTTCTGAAGCCTCCACAGGAAGACCAATACTTGGCTCGTAGACTTCTGACCTTCCAGAACTATAAGAGAATAAGCCAAAAAGTTGTAGTCTGAAGTCACAATGTTGAGGCAAAATTTGTTAAAGCAACAAAAGAAAACTAATAAATTCTCCTTCCTCTTTTCCTTCCCTTCCTCCGTGGTGCCCTAAATTTCTACAGCCCTGGTGTGGGAGTATGGAGAGCAGGAGTATATTTTCCCTGCATGTGGCTCCTGGTCTTCACTGCCCCTCAGAGAGGATGTAGATCATTCACCACACTTGGATATGGGTCTCACTTCTGTTTTGGCCACAGCTTGTCCCCAACATGCTTTCATCCACAGGACCCCATGTGCTAAATGCACCTGTCCCAGACTCATGCCCATTCCAAATGGGAATGGAACACAAAACAGGGAAATTTTTCCTAAGGAAATAATTTAAAATATACACAACATCTAATTATAAGGCTAATAATCACAATGTTGTTTGTAATTGCCAAGAAAAAGGGGGTGAGAAATAATTAAATATCTCCCTAAGTGGGGATAGAGGGGCAAAGAATAGGAGACAGAAGGAAGATGGGTCCGTGACATCAGGGAATGGAGACCCCCAAGGAAAGGGACTGGTCTTAAGTAGCTTCATCAGGGTATGGTTATCACATAGTCCTGTGGTACCTCCATTTCTCCTCCTGCTTGGCTCCCTGCAATCTGCTGAAGCATAGTCATAGCTTAGCCAGCATCATAGAGCTAGCCACTGAGACGGCAGGCTCCTGACCCAGAACAGAGCAGAGCGGGGCTCCAGGGTCTGATGACCTCTCAGTGGAGAACCATGGTAAGCAGAGCTGACAGGCAGACAGAGAAGTTAACTAGAGCAGTAGCGAAACTAAAAAGATCAGACCTGGCCTAGACACCAGAAGACCTGTGATTCTCCAACAGTGTGCCACACTTTTATGTGATAATTTAAAGAACCTGGTCTTAATCCATGCCTCAGTTTCTTCATTAGAAAGATGAGAATAATACCCTCATTTCCCCTCTCTCCCTCAGTGGCTTGCCTGAAGCATCATTAGTGTGGAATTAAGGAAACACTTTTTTCAACAGTAGATGAGTGTTAATGCTTGTGTCTTGTTAAGTGTGTGTTAATTTATTAAGTTTGTTAATGTGGCAAGGCAGGGAGGGTGACAGTGAGGGTAGCATTTGTCTGGATTCTTTTGAATAACATTATCTTTGCACTCCCAGTTAGACAGGAGACAAGCTTTGTACATACAAAGCAAGTTGAGATCAGCACAGCGTAAAGTGTGACACAGGCTGTTTTAGTTTTTCAAACAGCTACTGAGCCCATTCACTTGCAGATTGCTTTACATAGTTTATCTCACTTGATCCTTACAGTAATTAGCTTTTTGTTAGCAGTGCCATAATTATGCACTGGTCACAGTTGAGAATACAGAGGTTAAGCCATACATCTGTGGCCACACAGTAAATGTTAGGGGCAGAATCTGAACCCAGGTCATTCTAACTGCAACCCAGACTCTTTCCTTTGCCCACCAACCCTCTACACCCAGAATATTAATCTTATGAGAAATAATGATTTGCTAGAGGGATTTGGAGCCAGGAAAAAGCAGTGTGGCCTAATCTGCTCAGGGACACACCCCAAAGAGAGATACTGAGCCAGAACTATCAGATCTAAATTTGTAAAGCCGAGGACACTCAGAAGAATCAGACACCACAAAGAGAGTGTCATACTCCAGGCAAGAAGGCAACAGTGTTGAGATTATTGGTTATGGTATGTAAAGACAACTGGCCAGACCACAACAGTGGCTCAAAGGGACTCAAAAGATCTGATGAAGAAAGCTGGCAAATTCAGGGTATACTAACTCTTTGAGGTGAAGTCAGGATGAGCAGGACCCCTGCCACCAGCTGAAAGCCTGTGCCAGAGACACTGACTTAGGAAAATGTCTGCAGGAAATTGCAACCACCTGAGGACCTGTGCACATTTATGAGCCCCGTCCATATGTGAGCCTAGAGACTCCTTCTTAGAGAACCTGCAGTCCTCCCACTCTTTGCTCCCATCTGCCAAACAAGTCACTCAACCCCTGGTCATTACTCAACTCTGTAAAATGATTTGGAGCCTATAGACACTCAAGGACAACCAGCAGGGCCTAGTGATCTCAAGAGGTTTCTTGAAGCTCTTGAAGGCTGGGTTTCTATATAGGAAATAGATGCACCTGGTTTGGACACATAGCACAAGACCTGGCCACAGCCTGAAGAGCTCATCTTGACCTCATCAATATAAATGGCAGCATAAGAGGTAAAAATGGCATTTTAAGAAGTCTGGATTGTGAGTAAACAGGATAGGAAAGACTGAAATTATGGCAGAGAGGAAAGCAGTGGCTTAGGTGTGTGTGGAGTAAGTAGCTTGGGCAGAAAGTGGGAGTGAGGTCATCAATATCTCCAAAGTTCCTCATGTAAGAAATTACTCAAAAGTCTGGATTTGGGCATCTTAAGGACACCTTGGTCATAAAGCTTATGGTTATGGTTTATGACCATAAAAGAACTCAGCTATAGGTTTTCCATTCTTCCCTTTGATAAAATTACACATACCCATTAAGTATCCTTTATCCAAAATGCTTGCAACCAAAAGTGCTTCCAGTTTCATAATTTTTTCAGATTTTGAAATATTTGTATGTGTATACCGACATACTTAGGGATGAGACCCAAGTCTAAACATGAAAGTTATTTAATTTTCACATTCAACATATACACATATCCCAAAACTAATTTTGTATAGTATTTTTAATAATTTTGTGTATGAAACAAAGTTTCATGGTATGGAATTTTCCATATGTGGTATCATGGTCAACATTCAAAAAGCTTTGGATTTTGGAGCATTTCAGGCTTTGGATTTTCAGATTTGGTATGTCAACCTATATTAAGTTAAACGACTGAATTATAGTTAAGCGACTAAATATAGCACACATGATGACTTAAATAATCATTGATGAAGATGTTTAAGAAATCAATTCCAATGTCTCTCAGTGCATTTCTGGGTCACCTTTGCTATTGACTGTAGCGGAGCTTGGTCCTTTGCACTTTGATGAAAAGGGCTGGTAAAGAGGCCAGAGGTCAGAGAAGGCTGAGAATTAAAGATCCAGAGATGCCCAACACACACTGAGGGGCAAGCAGTTCCCAGAGACCAGAACAAGGAGCAAGTCAGAACCTCAGGTAGTCAGACAGAAATCATAAACAACACAGGCCAACAAGATCATGAAGAGAATTTCTTTCCTATCCTGATGGTTCTTACATCCTTCCTGGGGCTTGGCCACCCACAGGGTATGAGCAGAACAGGGCCATCAACTGAAACCAGTTAAGTAGCTGCACCTGAGGAAGGAATAGTAAGGTGATGTCTTCAGAGAACATATAATCTTGCAACACTTAGCGATGGGGATGTATTCTGAGAAATGCATCATTAGGCAATTTCATCATTGTGCAAACATCACTGAACATCCTAACACAAATCTAGATTTATAGCCCACTACACACCTAAGCTACACAGTACAGCCTATTTAAAAATTTTATTACTCTTTAAACTTACTTCTTAAAATCTAAGACACAAACACACACATTAACTTAGACCCACACAGGGTCAGGATCACCAATATCACTGTCTTTTACCTGCACATCTTGTCCCACTGGAAGGTCTTCAGGAGCAATAGCACATGGAGTTGTCATCTGTGTGATGATAATGCCTTCTCCTGGAATAGCTCTGGAAGGGCTGTCCCAGGGCTTTTTTGCAGTAGCATTCTTTTAAGTAGGAAGACTTTTTGAAATAATGATTAAAAAAATTATAGTATTGTAAATACATAAACCAGTAATGGTCATTTACTATCAAGTTTTATGTACTACACACAATTGTATGTGCTACACTTATATATGATTGGCAGCATAGTTGGTTTATTTACACCAGCATCACCACAGACACACAGTAATGCATTATGCAATCACATAACAAGAACTGTGATACCACTAAGTGATAAGAATACACAGCTCTATCATAGTCTTATTGGATCACTGTCATATATGCAGTCCATTGTGAGTCAATACATTGGTATGCAGCATGTGACTTTATTGTCATAGCCCCTTTTTAATTCACCTTATATTTTCTCATGGACTGAAGTCCCTTCAAGACCTCAGAAAAATCTCTGAGGATTCAGAAGAGTATACGCCCAAAGCCCCTCTGAGCCAGGTCCTACAATTGCTGGGGACTTCTGTATCCCAGTCTTCCCCCTTAACTATGAGAAAGAGCCATCAGAAGAATGAAAAAGTATCTCCTCTCCAGTTCCCTCCCACTCTTCTTCCCTTTCTTTCATTTGGCAGAAGCAGAGAAAGAAGAAAAATCATCATGCCACTAAAGTGTGAAAATTCCATGACTCACACTATTCTTCAATGAAAGTAGCTTTCTTCTCCACTCCTAGAGACATCTTCCCTCCAGTTAGGTGTTTCTAGCAGTAGCTGCTGGCTAGGTATTATTTGAAATTTACATTCTTTGCTACCCAAGCAACCTGCATATTTTAAGCTGTTTCTAACATAAACTCTTCCAGAAAGTCTTTTATAAAGCCTCTGTATCTCTCGTCATGGAATATTTTATCCCAATATTTGAACAGGGATTTTGTAGTATAAATGTAAAAGTGATCTCACAGGGACATATCCTTCAAGTATGCCAGCGTTCAAGAAAGAGTGGGAGGATGTCCCAGAAACCAGAAGGGAGAGATCTGGGAGCATGCGTCAGCTGGGCTCCACCCATCCCTGAAGGTGAACACAAGTTTTTAAGAAGCATGCACTGGCTTGAGAAGGGAGCTCTGGGATGGCCCAAATGGCATGGACAAGGCAGTAGACATTCTGCTCAGACTCACCCCAATAAAGCCACCACTTACAAGGTATCTAGAACCTAAAAAGGGCAAATAATAGAATGCTGGGTGGTAGCAGCAGCACATGAATGCCAACCAAGCCAGATGTTTCTGCAGGTGGGCTCACCATCCAGAGAGGGCCAAAGGAAGCCACAACCTCAGGGGTGGGCTAATAGAGGTGGGTCCACAGAGAAGGCTGGGAAGGGGCATTTGAGGGCTATAAGAACATAAGATGCCTTGAAGGAAAATATCCAAAACTTTCTAGAGAACCTCAGATAACCAGAGACGAGGAACAATTTGAGAGGGGGCAAGAGGGTATACAAACATACCAAGGGCCAAAACCTCAGAAGAGAGATCAGCCTGGGTTTAAGAAGCAATTCCACCGCCAAAACGAGATTAACATCAGATGGCCTCCCTGAGCCAGATCCCACATCATAAAACAGTGCAAAGAATAGAGGTGATTCATGAAAAGCACTTAGTATAGTACCTGGCACATGAGGGCTCAGTCATGCTTGCTGGTTTTGGTCCTCATCACCATTATCATCACTTTACTTATCATTATTACTATTATTAGAGACTATAACCCTGTCTCATCCTTATTTGATCCCCTGTGCTGAGCACAGAGTCTGGCATATAGACTTCTTTCAGTACACGTGGGAAATGATTGAGGGCAGAGCCAGCGTCGTGGGCATGCAACCTGTGAAGGTGTCTGAATGCCCTGCACTCAGAAGGGCCCTACCCTTGGTTTAATGCTCTGCTGTGGCCATCTTGATGTCTTAATAATTTTTTGCACAGGACCCCACAAACGATAAAGCTGGACCTGAGTAAGGATAAGGCTACAAGAAAGAAGTAAGGGGGAAACTAAAGCATGAATAACTTGAGGGGAAGAGAAATCTGCAGAGAGGCTATTAAGAATTACAGCAGGCCAAGAATTTCCTCTCCAGAATAGAGAGGTCTTCATGAGACCCGCAATCATTCACGTTCTGAGTTTTCAATAGTCCACGTTTGGCAGCATGTAGCAAGGACATGAAGATCATTTACCCCAAAATGTCTGGGACCTGACCCAAAATGTCTGTTCTTGATCAACAATATTTCCAGAGTTTACATGTCTTAATTCTAAGAGATCAAAATAATAGGGAAGAAAAGCCAAAGCATTTCCAACATCTTCTGGATGCCGACTTAGTTTTGCTTTCTATTATGTGGACAAGATACAGCAAGTATAACACATAATGATCTCACCATCACATGCCAGTGTTTTACTTCTTCCTATCAAAACACATAACCTCAAACCTTCACCGTTCACCCATTACCAGGCCAAGTTCTCTGGCACAGCTAAGACCAGCAGCAGCCCCCGGCTCTGTGCTTGCTGTGGTCAGTATCCGCAATATCACAAAGTAGTCACTTCCAGCTTCATAGCTTTGCATGCCAAACTAGTTTACAAGGTGTCACTGGAACAAACTATACTTCACTTTTTCAGTGATACAGATGGATTTTTAAAGCACAGAACCATTTAAACCCCTTTGCTACAGATGCTTTGTTTGAAGGTCTAGACTCTCCGTTGTCTGGCTATTCATTCTGTGGTTCATTCACTCACCCAACGCCCATCCTGAGCCAGGCACAGAGGACCCAACAATGAGGGTGATGCTGCTTCTCTTCTCCCACAGCTCATGAACTAGCAAAGACAATCCACAAGCACATGGGTTCAGGACAACCTTACAAGGCCCTAACCCAGCCAGCAGGTAGGAGAGTTCCTAGGTGGGGGGAACCCCTGAATAAAGTTCTGAAGAACAAGCAGCAGGGGAGGGTCCTAGGGGAAATCGGCAGCATGTAAGGTATAGACTCGGAGGACTTGACTTGTTCATGGCGACTTCATTACTTCTCATGTGTGGGAAAAAAGAAGAAAGGGCAGGCCAGGCAGGATCTGAAGCCTGAGATGGATCCTTATCCCCAGAGTAGAAGGAAACCATTAAGAGGTGCTTAATGATTTTTAATTTGTGGGTTCTTTTTTTTTTAAATTAGAGAAGTATCCTGATCAGATTCATGAAATCCAGAAACATGCCCCTTCTGCAGTGGGGGAGGGGGAGTCAGGAGGAGAGGAGCCACTGTTTTTCTGTCGTTAGGTTTTGTTTGCAAAAACAGGTTAAAGAAGATCTAACTAAGCCAGCCTGCTGATATGGGGACAGGAAAGTGCTCATGGGGCTCTTTAGGAAGATTTACTCAGGTGGATGTGATGCCACCTTCTCCCCTTATTCCATGAAACCTTCTGTAAATGTCATATTCTTCACTGGGGCTCTTAAAGTAGGGCTGTGTTTGGGAGGACATGTGACTGTACAAAGATGGGTCCCTTTGTGTAGGTGTGGCTTGATAGAGTATGATTCAAAGAAGTTCAGGATTTGTCTGTTGTTTTTTTTTTTTCTTTTGAATTATATAAAGATAGCTCAGGAAATGTCCTGGAGAAGAAATGGGAGTAGAAGGGAGTGGAGAATTCAAGTGAGAAAATGAGAATGTAGACTCCTGCAATGGTCCTTGTGTAGACTCACAGCAATGGCCAGAAGAGAGAGATGGTGTAGAACTGAATGATTACTGAGAAGTATCAGCAGGATCTTCTTGCAGTCATTAGGAGCAATTCTTTGTAGAAATTCAGGGAGAGGGAGGGATCAAGGATGTGTCCAGGTCACAGCCTAAGGAAACTCACAGGACAATGTTTCTCCTAAAACAAAACAGAGCAGTTCTAGGGAAAGTCCATTGGAGATATGATGATGTTTCAACAACCCTGGGACACTCAAATGAATACGTACAGCAAGCAGCTGGATATGTGGGACTGGACCACAGAGGTCCACCACCACTGCTCACTTGGATTGTTGCACTACTAGCAGATCTGCTTCTTCTGATATGTTACTCTACCTTCATTCTCAGTGGAGCAGCCAAGGTGAGCTGTGTAAGCTGTTAAAATTTAAATCAAAATGTTGCTTTTCCATGCTCAAAACCTTGCAAGGGATCCCATCACACTGAGTGGTGGCCACAGTTCTCACTGTGATGTGTTCTGATCAGGCCCTGACTTCTCTGTCCTCCCTTTTCTTCTCCATTTCAACCACTCTGGCCTCTTTACTGTTCCACCGCAGGGGCTTGGTAGACAGGCAAACACCAAGAACTGTGAAGGTTCTGAACTCTTCAGAACTTGTCTGAAGAGCCACGACTTGGAATAGAAGAGGGAGGTAGGTGGTCTATCTCAGCTTCACCTCAACAGGAAACATGGAGAACACAGTGGTACATTGTCCCCTTTCCAAGAAAATCATGAAGACAAATGACATGGCCCGTCTTTAAATTCTATAAATTATATTATTCTAAATGGATATAATAAATTACCCATTGCCTATAAGGAGCAAGGTCAAAGCCAAAAAAGAATGAACATAGACTTTAGCATGAAACCAGTTGGGACTTCAAGGGTTTGTGCTACGCATCTTCTGGGCAGCCTGAAGACTCAACAAACCAAACTTTAGCCTGAGATTGGGCCCCTTCCTGCCTTGAGATAATGACTTACACTTACATTAATATTATAAATATTACATATATTTTTCTATTTATAAAATAATTTTAATTTTAAAGTTTAATTTTTATGGCATCTCTGAAAGCCCATTGAATTGGTATTAATACTCTTTTTTCAGGGAGGGGGGATGGCGAAACTGGGTGTCAGAACAGTGGAGCTATCCAAGTGGCAGGAACCCAGGCTCCAGCCTGTTTGGCCACCATGTTCCATGACTCCATCAATTGCTTCCTCAGTCTGATCTTGAGGTTCTACTTTTCAATGGGGAAGTCCTTGCCAAAGAGGATGAAGGAAAGGGACACAACAGAGGACTTGACCTGGGGAAATACTGAGGCAAGAGATGGGACAGAGAGGGCCTCAAACCCATGGAGACACATGAGGCCACTCTATCTCTGCCTACTAGGCTGCACAAGATGGGGCGTGTGAGAAACACTCATGGCCCCCAGTCCAGGGCCTCCTGAAGGTGTCTGATTCCCAGCTGAGTATGTCAACTCCCAGCTCAGGCCTGAGGCGCTGCCACACAGGGATTCTCCTAATGCCTCACTCACTCCTCTTAAGCTCTCACAGATGTAGCAATGATGAAATCTTACGCATTTGTTCCCCAGCACTGAAATGTGTTTACGCTCCTGAATTTAAGGTTTGTAATGGGTTTTGCTCATGGGAATGATTATTTTAGTGCTGACTTTTAAAAAGGCAATTGATAACAAGTTTACACAGCCAAAAGAGCTCACACAATTATCTGCAAATTCAGACTCCGTGAAGAGCCGAACCAGATCATTTAAGACCCCCTGAATCCATTCCAGGGCCAAGATTATCCAAATTGACAAGCTAAAAATGAGATAATTTATGCTGAAATGGGGCTTATGAAATCAAGATGCTACTCTGGATGGCTGCTGCCAGGAGCTGCCACAATCCCTTCTTCCCTTCTCTTTGTCCTACATGGACTCCTTCCCTACCCAATTCACTTTCCCAGTTAAGGTGGCAGGGAAGGGGAGTGTTTAGAATGTTCTTTGCCCAAAATTTTTCTGTGATCATTTTTAAGTTTTTCATGTGAAACTTCAAACAATTTGTAGAGAATACAAAGATCTCCAGTGTCAGGGTTTATTTGTTGGTGGTGGTTGTTTTTAACTACAACTGCATTCTGGCCTCATTGGGGTGTGCAGAAATTTCACCAAGGAGAGAGAAGATGAGCCCTGAAAGAGCTCATCTCTGCAGAACTCTTCAGCACACCCCTAAGTATTCTGCCAGGTGATCTTGGTCTTAGGCCTTGAAACCGATTCTTCCTAAGCAGCAGAAGAGACCAGGTCACCAGGGGAACCTGCTTGATCCAGGAAGTCCCTCCTGGCTGCGCTCTCAGCATTCAGAACATCAAGAGTGTCCCTGAAACTGAGACCCACCTTGACTCCAACCCCAAGCATTCCTACCTACCAGCAATTGAGGAATAAACTGTAGTGATCTAGGAGAAGATGAACCCAGACTACCAGATCTGTAAAAAAAGGGATCCAGAAAGTAGACCAAAAAAATAAGGAACTCAAAATAAAAGAATTAATGAGAAAATTAGAGAATTAAGCCAGGATATCCAGATGCAATGGAATAAAAATAGAATATGTTCCCCAAGAAAATATGTAAGTAAAGAACTTGAATTTCCAGGTTAAAAAGATTCACTGAGGCAGGGTGCAGTGGCACACACCTGTAATCCCAGCACTTTGGGAGGCTGAGACAGGAGAATCGCGAGTTCAAAGCCAGCCTCAGCAATGGCGAGGCGCTAAGCAACTCAGTGAGACCCTGTCTCTACATAAAACACAAAATAGGGCTGGGGATGTGGCTCAGTGGTCGAGTAGCCCTGAATTCAATCCCTGGTACAAAAAAAAAAAAAAAAGATTCACTGAGTTCCCAGCACAATGAAGGAATGCTTCATCATAATACGTTAGGATATTGGGTTAAATAGAACATCCTAAAATATCCCAACGAGAGAGAAAAAGGAAAAAAAATATATCATCGTCAAAGGAATAAAAATTCAAAAAACAATCTACTTCCCAAGAACAAAACTGAAGGCTAGAAAACTATAAAGCCATGTTGTTAATACTCTAAGGAGAAAAGGTTTGCAAACCATAATTCTATAAATAACTAAATCCCCAATGAATTAAAAGGGAAAATAAAGACATCAGACACCAAGCTCAAATTTTTTCTCACTCACATACTCAGTCTAGTGAGAGAACATGTGTTGGCTGAATTTAGGAGTCGAGCGAGACACAGAACCACCTAGTTCTGGCTCTGCTTGTGCCCAGCAGCTGAACCCTTGCACTGAGGGAATGTGTGAGATTGAAATTTCCTCCAGAGGAGGAAACCCCTGGTGTCACCCAGGAAAACTAGAAAGGAGGATACAGAAGAAATTCTGCAGTGAACTTCGGTGAGGTCAACCCATATGGGGACCAAAGTGACTATGAGTTTTGCTCATGGTGCCAACGAGTAATGCATCAACTAATCTCATCCCCCTCAGACCATGAGTGATGTGAAGCATTGAGTTAGAGGACATGGGACACCTCCAGGCAAAGCAATGAATGAAGCTGGGCAACACTTGCAAGTGAGGAAGCACAGTCAAGAGGTGGAGCAAAAGCTCCAGCTGTCTCACCAATACTCCCTATTAATGAAGCATTTAATCACCTTCCCTTCTCTGTTCCCTAATGGTGGAATTCCTAGCCTCAAGCCTTTGTCCTCTGATTTTTTAGGAAGGGGAGGGGGTGCTACAGAGGGATAATTTGATTTCTATAGCAAACGAAAAAAAAAAAACTAAAAGAATAAAAATAAATTCTAAGAAGCACCCATTAAAGACCCTTGAAAAGGATGAAATGATTTCAATTTTACTGTCTCACTCACTTTTCCTACTTCCTCCCCAGAATATACCTGCATATCCATATATTTATACAGATTTTTTTATTATTTAGTTAATATGAATTACAAGCCTCATGCTTCCTCCCTTCTAAATCCAAAATGAGGAAGCTTTCTCTCTTCTCTCGCTCCCTTTTTTTCTTTGCTCCCCCTCACCAACACGATTTACATTCTCAATGTAATGTATTAAAAAGTTGACAGGGACGAAAGGATTCACACGATGTCTGCTAAGAAACCCAATTTCCATGATGAATTGCCCGAAGCCCCTGAATCACAAACCATTTTTTCCGCTGCTCAGAAGTTGAGTTTTTTTTTTTTTTTTTAAATCTTCTTAAAGCCTCTCTCCTAATCTTCGGCTAGAAGAGATGGGTGAAAGGATTTTTTTTTTCTAAACTAAGGAAAGTATTAGCATCTTGGTTGTTGTGCATCAAATTTGAAAATGCAAGGTTAGTAATATTTCAAATCAGCCATGGTCCAAGCCTCTTCTTAAGTGAGTGTACCCATTCATTCTCATGCTCTTCCTCTCTCTCTCTCTCTCTCTCCCCCTCCCTCACTCCCTCCCTTCCCTTTTCTTCTTCTTCTCCTCCCTCCCACCCCCAGATCTTGTAATCACTAATAAGGAGGATATTTAGGGGAAAAAAGGAAAATCTATTTACAATAATTCTTCCAAGATCACCCCTTTGGGAAGGTTGTAGAACTCCTAATAAGATGTCTACTTTCCGAGAGTCAACTGGACCGACCACAGCTAGGTAAAGAACTGAGCAGCAAAACTCCAGCCCAGATCAGGTGATGCACCTGACTCCTTGGCAGGCATAGCAGTGATTAGAGCTGCATTTGCACCAGACTAAGAATGTTCTCCTAAAACCTGGATTTCATTCTTCCAGGAGACATCACCCTGGGTCGCCCATCACAAGAGGGGTAAAAAGGGACTCAGTGGCCATCAGAACTCTTGTCAAGATTTTTGGACTTTAAAGAAAGTCGGCGCTTTCCCAAACATTCTGGGTATTTGGGGCACTGTGATTTCAATTCCCCATTTGTATGTGCAGGGGATGTAAAGAGGTCAAGCAGGTGTCACTTCCTCTGGGAGCAGAACTGCATTTCTCTCCACCCAAGCACTCTGGTTTTTCCCAGGACTCAATTCCCCCGCAGAAAATTCCTGGAAAAAAAATAATAAAACCTTAAAGAAAGTTTTCTTTAAAGAATATATTTGACATTATTTGGGGGGTGGGCAAGGGAAGTTGCAAGTGGTGAGGCTCTGATATTGTCTAAAAATTGCCAAAACATTTCTTGATTATACTGAAAGCTAGTAGGCACCTGAGAGCGAGAATAAAGAATCTATATACTAGAGTTTAAGTCTGAGGTCACAAATCCCAAATCTGAGTCAGAATCTTGGCTCTATAGTGTTAAGAATCTCCATTTTGCAGAAGAGACTGGTCTTTTGAGAGAAAGCAACTGGCCCCAGATGCACAGTAAGTGAGCAATGCAACCTGGCTGCATTTGGCTACTGGTTCATAAATTGCCGAGCATGTAACTGCCTGATGTGATATAGATAATGCATCTGGGAGGCTGAGTGAAGGCTTTCAAACCATGCAATTGCCCCAAAAGATCATTTCTCCTGAACATTTTCCATGTTCTCCTAAGCAAGAAGTAACACAGTAGGATCTAGTTAGAAAGGAATAGGTGCTCTCATCTCTTTCCAAGCTGGCTTTATATAAGGATTTAATGGGACCACTTTACTGAAAAGTCCTCAGTTTAGCTTGATTCAGGGCTCAATGTCATCAGGATTCAGTGTCACCCATTGCTCAAGGAGAAACAAAGGTGATTACTGTTGTTTAAAGAAAAATCACTGGGCTGATTGCTCATATTTGCCTCTCTGAACAATTCTTACAGTTATTATTTTCATACTATCTTTATCCTTTAGCACAAACAACCTGATTCAAAAATAGGCTGAATTCCTGAACAGACACATCACTGAAAAAGATATACAGGAGGCAAATAAGCATATGAAAAGATGCCCCGTATTACACAGTAGGACAGAGATGCACATGGAAGCCTCATGAGATACCACTACACCACTACATTAGAATGTAGATACCGCTACAGTGAGAATGGCCAAAATCCAAAATGCTGACACCACCAAATGCTGGTGAGGGTGTGGAATAATAGGGACTCCAATTCATTACTATTGAGAATACAAAACAGTACAGCCACACTGGAAGATAGATAAGAAGTTTCCTACAAAGCTAAACACACTCCTCCATGTGATCCAGCTATGGTGCTCTTTGGTATTTACCCAAATGAGTTAAAAACTTGTGTCCACACAAAATCCTGCATGTGGACATTTATAGCTGCTTTACTCATAGTTGCCAAAACTTGAATACAACCAAGATGTCTTTTGGCAGGTGAATGGATAAACTGTTGTATATCCTGACAAGATATTATACAGTGCTAAAAAGAAATGAGCGGGGCTGGGATTATGGCGCAGTGGTAGCGTGCTCACCTAGCACGCGGGAGGCACTGGGTTCGATCCTCAGCACCACATAAAAATAAAATAAAGATATTGTGTCCACCTACAACTAAAAAATAAATATTAAAAAAAAAAAAAGAAATGAGCCATCAAGCCATGGAAAAACATGGAAGAACCTTAAATGCATATTACTAAGTGAAAAAGGCAATCTGAAAAAGCTCTTTTGTGTATGATTCTATGTGACAGTCTGAAGATGATAAAACTATGGTCACATAAAAAAGATTATGGTTACCAATGGTTAAGGAGGAGGAAGAGATGATTAGGCAGAGCACAGAGGGTTTGTAAAATTCGAAGGCAGTGAAATTATTCTGCATAACCCTATAATAAAGGTGGATACATGTCATTTTACAATGGCCAAAACCCATAAAATGTACAACACTGAGAATGAACCTGAACATAAACCAAGTACTTTGGGAGATAATGATTGATGAATATAGGTTTATCAATTATAACACCAGTACAGGACGCTAATAGTGGGGAAGCTGTGTATGCATGGGGACAGGTGGCATCTGTCTCTGTGATTCCTGCTCATTTTGCTGTGAACCTAAAACTGCTCATTTAAAAGTAGTCTATTTAAATGGGAAATAAAATAATTATACAATGCAGGTGATACCTTCTAACATCAAAGCCTATGGAATTGTGTCAAGACAAAAAAACAAAGGAAAATAATAAATTAAGACATCACATGGCTAAAGGAATAACGAAGAGGCAAACAAGGTACATTCAAAGGGACACATCCTCAGTGAAGTAAAACAGAGGAAATAGTCTGACTCTTCTGAAATTCACCTTCCTGCATAATTAAATAGCTGAAATTTAAAAATCAGGTTAAACATAAATTAAAATTAAAGAAGCTAAAATTAAAATTAAAAGAGGAAAGGGTAGCAGATTGAACAAAATATCTGTTATAAAGGAGAAAGGAAGAGTACATTACATTGTCTGATAAATCTGTTCAATGTTCATAGAATAGTGAGAAAGGAAGTTTCTGCCATGGCAAAATATATATATATATATATATAAAATATAAGTCCCATGAGAAAAGGGACTACTTTTCATTCACTATTATATCACCAGTGCCTATAATAGAAGCTGACACCCAATAAATATGTTAAATGAATAAATTATTTTGTAAATCAGAAGGTTAGAATTAACAGGTAGATATAGGTGATACAAGGAAAATCACCAGTGACAAAAATATTTTGGTGTATCATTCAGGATTTTCTAATTGCCATAAGAAATACCCTAAATCTTTAATGGTTTAAGTAATGAATATTTACTTATTATTCCCATAATAATCTGCTGATGAGGATTGTGGAGGTAATTCAGTTCCACATAGTTATTTAGGAAATGAAGTTTCCTTTGTCTATTGGGTCTATCACTCCTAGAGCCTCAGAGTCATCCATATCTAGCTAGTGACAATAGGAAGTAAAATGCACAAAGGATCACAAAGGAGTTTTTTAGGGTCCAGATTTAGATGAGGCATCTATCAATTCTGCCCATGTTTCACCAGCCAGACATCAGTCAAAGGTCCCAGCTAACTGCAAGAGACCCTGGGAAATGTACTCTAGGCATAACCAACAATATTAGCAGCATTACAGAGCATGGAAGAGGCAACTGCAGGTACAAAAAGTGCTTGTCTTCTGGATCAGTGTTTGGGCCTGGAGAGAGAAAGACAGAGACAGACAAAAAGAAAGTCCAAAATTAATCCAGGGAGAGAGTCTTGCTTGAGGCCTTCTTCATATTAACTTAGGATCCCAGAGAGATACACCTTCTGGGAAAAGAGAGAAATCAGACCTAGTGTGACCTGCCTAATAGGAAAAGTGGAAAAAGCTGCCTTCCTAAGCAGATCAGAAGAAAAAATAAAATCAAAGAAGCCATCTCTACCTGGGTTTAGCTACAGATAGGCCTTATCTGCAATCAGGTTCTTCACACAGACCCTGAGCAAGGATTCAGTGCCAGAAATTTGCTAAGACACTACTATAATGTAAAAGTGATGTGAAAAAGGAAGAATCCAAGTTAAGGAGAAAACTCAGGTGAATCCCAGCTTCAGCCTAATCCTGCAGTATAAATTTCACATGATGGTCTTCCCCACCTCTAAGCAGCATTATCTCAGGGAAGCCTGTAGCCAATGAGTCACTCAGTTATTGGCTACAGGCTTCCCTGAGATAATGTAAACTCCCAGATATTCCTGTAGCATTAGGTGTTTTGCTACAGGCATCTCTAACCAGATGTACTCTCAGAAACTTCTGTCTATTTCGATGGACACAGAACCAATAGTCCAAGGACATTACTCCAAATAATGTTACAGTATCAAAAATTAGCAGCAAAGCATTTAAAAAATGCTGAAGGAAAAAAACACAGAGAACCACTAAGAAAGTTGAAGAAATTTAAGTGGGAAAACAGCATCTGCTACAGGCACTTATGCATAAAGTCTCTCTGTAGGTGAATACATCTATTCTAGCACTCATGAAACCCTCACAAATGATGTTTGAAGAGTAATAGCCACCACACAATCAGAAATTAACAGGCATATATGAATACAAGCTGATGTGAATGCATATAAGAAATAAGAGAAACTACAGACATTAGAAATAAATATACATACTTTAAATATTACAGTCATCTGACATCATTTTTAAAACTACTATGCCCACCACAGTTATTTGTGTTTAAAAATATAAGGAAAAACTTTAAAATAACTACTATAAACATAAAACTATAAAGAGTGTCATAGAAAATTTAAGAAAGAACTAAGAACTTCTAAAAATGAAAAATAAAATTACCAAAATTTAAAACTCAGGAGAGAAGAAAGAGTAGGGTACAGAGGATATTGCAAAGAGAAAATGACTAAACATTTTCTTCAAAACTGATTGAAGACAATGATCTACAACTTCAAAACTCCTGGAGAATCCCAGGCAGGATAAATGAAAAGAAATTCAATCCTTAAACAAATCCTATCAATGTTTAAGAAAATGGATAGATTGCAGGCACTTAAACTGACAACTGACTTCTGGACATCAGCAATGGAAACTAATAGACAATGGAATGTCTTTTCAAAGTCCAGAAGGAAAAAATTGCAACCTAGAATTCTGCACCCAGCAAAGAAAAAATCTTTGACAATAGAAGATATAGATGTTTCAGAAAAATACTGAAAAAGTTCATCATTAGCACAAGCTCTCTGATTCAAACTCTAAAGAACATTCTATGAACAGTGATTCCAGACTGAAGGTCTAATATAAAAGGAGTTGAAAATGAGTGAAAATTGTAAATGAATATTGATTGTATAAAGAAGTAATAATTATGTCTAATAGGATTAAAAATAAAAAGGCATTATTACTCAATAGAAATAATATATAAGTCAAAGTTATAACAGTATTCTAAGAACACACATCAAAGTTCTTAACTTTGTTCTTTTATAATTTAAACATGCATTTTATAATTTTCAAGAGTAACTTCTATAATAATATAAGTAGAACATATAAAAACACCCCAAATTAAGGGGATATAACAAAAAAGTAGCAAAAATAAAAAGGGAAGAACAGCATACTACAGTAATGTAGCCATATCAATGTTTATAGCAACTCAAATCACAATAGCTAAGCTATGGAACCAACCTAAGTGTCCTTCAACAGATGAATGAATATAGAAAATGTGATATATATACACAATGGAATATTACTCAGCCTTAAAGAAGAATGAAATTATGGCATTTGCCAGTAAATGGATGGAGCTGGAGAATATCGTGCTAAGCAAAATAAGCCAATCCCCAAAAAAACCAAAGGCCAAATGTGTTCTCTGATATGAAGATGCTAATTCACAATAAAGGGGGTGGGCTAGGGAGGAATAGAGTTACTCTGGATTAGGTAGAGAAGAGTGAAGGGAGGGAAGTGATATGGGAGTAGGAAGGATAGTAGAATGAATCCAACATTATTACTCTATGTACATATAGGACTATAAGATCTGTGTGATTCTATATCATGTCCAACCAGAATAATGAGAAATTATACTCCATTTATGTATGATGTGTCAAAATGCATTCTACTGTCACGTATAACTAATTAGAACAAAGTTTTTAAAAAGAAAAAAGAAAAAGCTAAAAGAGATCACCCAAACCTAAATGGCATAGGGATAAACACAGACCTAGTTTCCAGGCCATCTGACTCCAACTAATGTTCTGAGTACTAGAAAAATTTTGTTTTTAATATCTGATTTAGATTTGGGGGCTATATACTCCAATTTTCTGTCCAGTATAGGGTTTCTAATATATCTCAAACAAAACAAAGTTAAATTAAAGCTTTATAGCTCTTAATAGTGGAGAGTCCAGGGGCTGGGGTTATGGCGCAGTGGTAGCGTGCTCGCCTAGCACGCGGGAGGCACTGGGTTCGATCCTCAGCACCACATAAAAATAAAATAAAAGATATTCTGTCCACCTACAACTAAAAAATAAATATTTAAAAAATAATAGTGGAGAGTCCATCACTTTTAAAAATACATTCTTTTAATAGAAGTGCAGTGGATTAGACAAAGGAGAATGAAGTGAGGGGAGGGGGAGGGGAATAGGAAAGACACTAGAATGAACTGGACATCATATACAACCACAAGAATGGAAAGTTATGCGCCATGTATGTATAATATGTCAAAATACACTCTATTGTCATGTATAAATAAAAAGAACAAATAAAAATTTTAAAAAAGAACAAACATCAAATTGATATAGAAGATGCCTAGCATTAACATTATAAAATGTCAATAATTATGATGACTGTAAGTCAATAATGCTTCAGTTGAAGAAAAAATTAGGTGAGAAAAAATGAAATCCAACTATACACTGCTTTCAAAAATATGTATATAAAGATATAGAAAAGTTGAAATTTAAAGGTAGCATAAAATATTAATAAAAAGAAAGATGATATGCGTGTATTAATATCAGACAAAATAGAAATTTAAGGAAAAATTAAAACTAGACTTAAAACTATTACTTTATCACCTGTAATCCCAGCACTTCGGAGGCTGAGACAGGAGAATCACCAGTTCAAAGCCAACCTCAGCAATGGCGAGGTGCTAAGCAACTCAGTGAGACCCTGTCTCTACATAAAACACAAAATAGGGCTGGGGATGTGGCTCAGGGTTCGAACCCCTGAGTTCAATCCTCAGTACCAAAAAAAAAAAAAAAAAGCCATTACTTAAATCACAGTAAAAAGATTGAATTCATGAATAAAATGAAATAACTTTATGTGCATTGAATTGCATAAGCCAATATATAATATAAAAACTAACATAATAGATGAAAAATAATATTCACAATTTAGAGAGATTTCAACATATTTTAAGTGATTGATAAAATATGCTGATAAAAAAAATCAGTGAGTATATAGAAGACTTGGAAAAAACAGGATTAACCAAATAAACATACAGAGAATACTATGCCCAAAAATTTCATAATGTATCATATTTTTGCAAATATAGACATGTACTTATGAAAATAAACCAGAAAGACTGAGATCACAGTATGTTCTTGGACCACAGTACAATTAAGCCATCAACAACGCTAAAATGATACTTCTTAAATTCTCAAATATTTGGAAATTAAGATAGGTATATTGATAACCATGTCATAGAAAAATTTTAAAATAGAAATTTTAAAACAATTGGAGCTACATAACAGTTTTAAAATACCATACACTGAAATCTATGTGAAATATTAGCCTTAAATTTTTTCTTCCATTCATAAAAAATCAAAGTCTAAAAAGTTGGGAATTAAAGGGGGAAAAACTTGGAGAGGAAACAGCAGAAATCAATGAAACAGAGGACAAACATACAAGAGAGGGGAAACAAAGCTGAAGTTGATTCTTTTGAATGATAAGAAATGGCACAGAAAACCAAGCAAAGTAATGAAAAGAACATTGGTTTAGATGCTGAAGACGTCAATCAATTAAGAGTAAGTTCTGAGCTGTTAATGCCTGTATGTTTGAAAATATAGATGAAATGGTCACAGTGGCATGCCTGGCATATTTAATACCCAGAGCAAGTCATTTTTAATACCCTCCTCTTCTTTTCAACAAAATCATTTTCAAGAATAAACATATAGCCAGGCACGGTGGAGCACGCCTATAATCCCAGCAGCTCAGGAGGCTGAGGCAGGCGGATCAGGAGTTCAAAGCCAGCCTCAGCTAAAGCAAGGCACTAAGCAACTCAGTGAGACTCTGTAAACTAAATAAAATGCAAAATAGGGTTGGGGTGCAAGTGCCCCTAAGTTCAATCTCTGGTACCCTCTCCCAAATTTTTTTTTCAGAAAAAAGGGATGAAAGAAATCAGTGGATTAATACTTTTCAATTGCCTTAATGTATTTTTAAAGGTAAAATACCTGTACTTACATATTGATCAGTGACAGTAATGAATACAAGTATTACAATTCATATTTTTGAGCCTGAACCTCTGCAAACTTGTTAATGACTTCATCCCAGTTGATCTTCCCACGTGCAGGCTCATAGACAATCTAGCCAGATGTGTCAATCTATCTTCACTCAGAGTTGAGCAAAAAACACTTTTTAAATTTATTTTAATTTTGAGAAGTATTTTTCACCTCAAGTAACAAAGACACAAGTCATTATAAAAAGTCCTAAAGAAAATGTTAAGGTTGGCTATGATTTATAAAAATCATACCTCACAATACTTTCCAGAAACTGCAATACCGTCCATGCTTTACTTTCTCTGGGATCCACTTTAGCCACTTTTAAATACCTCTACAGATGTTTGAAAGCTCCAAATAGTCACAAAAAAATGACAGAAGTATTGTAATTCAAGCTCCATTTCTTTGTTTTTCCAATTACTGTGCTCTTGTTCCTTTCTAATCTATTGTTTGAACTCAGGAACATATAGTAATCAGGAATGGGAGATATTATCAGACCAAAGCAGGCCAGCACTAATAATTCCAACTATTACAAACTTACTCTCAAAACAAAGGTTGCAGCCAAGCCCAACATGTCAAGAGCTAACTGTACAACTTAACATTTAACTTTCACATAAAGGAGAGAGTTTAAAATAATGTGTTTATATTTATATGTACATAATTATTTATATGATTATGTGTATACATTTTTAGAGTTGTGAAACTTACATATATTATGAAAATGCAATAAAAATCTCAGCCATTGTTTTAGAACTCAACCAACAAAAGATCTGGGCCAGGTAGTTATTTGGAATTGTTGCCATTTTCACTGGTTTGATTGTTGTTCTTAAGTTCTCTGCAGATGAGGTACTCCCTGATTGCATACATCCAGGGTACACAGTTCCAACAACCCTGACAGTGGTTCTGAACAGACAAATTCCTAAAAAATTACAGCTTCTCACAATGGACTCTGTCCACCAGAACATGCAAATAATAATGCTCATGGCAGCATTGTCAATCATCATTAAAAAAAAATCAGTGTCCATCAACAATAGAATGGTAAACTAGTGTATGGTATAGTTATACAACAGAATACTATACAGCTAAACCTCCTTATAACATCAAATGCAATTTTATGATGTATGTATCTATTTGTTTGCTTTCACTTATGGTCCATTTCCCCAGCTAGTCAATAATTCCCATGAAGGAAAGAATCAGGCCCAATTTATATCTAACACCCAGTCTGATGTCTAAGACATGATAGGTACTCAGAAGTCATTAAACAAATGGATGAATGGATGGATGGATGGATGGATGGATGGATGGATGGATGGATGGTGAGAGTCCAGCCCTACTTGCCTGGGAGCAATTCCATCACTCTGAGGCCACCTTGTTTTGATCTATAATATATTTATATTTTTGTTTCATTCTCAAAGGAAAACTTTATATTCCTCATTTCCAAAACCTTGGAGGACTCTCATCACATCTTCAAATGCTGGCATGGAAGTGGTTAGTATGGAATTCTTTTACTCTCAGGACTTCTAGCCCCAGTCAAATTATAACAAGTAAAAATGATTACCATTTACAGGTAATCATTTCGTTCAGGCACGAAGAGGAAGAGTATCAAAGGCAACTCCTTCAATATTGACAGCAATCATATGACGTAGGTGCTGGGATTAGTATCATTTTGCAGTGGAGGAATCTGATGCACAAAGGTTACTTTTAAAACTCCTTACAGCTGGTTGGTGCTGGGGCTTGATTCAAGTCAACAGGACACACTGGGCCCTGCTGCATGAAAATACTCAGGGCTGAACACGAGAGTGTTATTAATTGCAACAAGCTCCACAAATTGGTTGTCAGGTTGAACAGCATGGTCTGGGTTGTGCAGTGAAGAGAGACTGAACTGATGGGCGCCACGTGGGGCCTCTGAAGACAGACTTCGAGAGCCAGTGCCCATGTCGGGTTCAATAAAGAACCCTTCAGATCCCACCCTTTTCCTCTGCTGGGTAATCGCAGGATTTACCTGAAGGAGCCAGGATTGTGTCTCTTGTGATCCTGGCTGGGGGCGCAGAGTGCCTGTTGCTACTGGAGTCATCTATAATTAGAGGATTAAACCATCTCACATTTGGGCTAACTGCAGGCATCCTTAACAAGCATCCTTCTTACCGGTGGGTATGGATGTCTCTGTGGTTGTGGCTCCACGTAGTGATGGGTAGAAGTTCAAATAGAACAGGAAAATAACCTGCAGAAGCTTTTCAAGTTTTCATTTCTGCCTGCTCAGGTTTTATTCCCCTTTCTGAACATTTTGTGCACCAGATTCATGGCCAGCCTCCTGCAGAGTGCTGCAGCCCCATGCCTCCTCCATTCTTCCCGCACTGCACTGGCTCATACAGGCCAGACACCGTCGATTTATACCATGGGTTTGTTTGACACAGGTAAAAGCATCTGGAATTTCTTCCAAAGCTGCACATCTTTTCGCTGGCTACCCTTACAGATTCTGTCTTCTGGCTTGGGCTGGTGGTCTGCAGTCTGCTTCTCTTAACCTCCCTTAGGTCACTGGAAATACTCAGCCCTCAGTCTTTCTGATTTCCCTTTAGTCAGCCACTGGAATATTTTTAAATTGTAGCATGTTAATAAGAGAAATTAAGTGAAATAAAATTATATAAATAGAAGAGAAGCTAAAAGTCCCCTATAATTCCACCCATACACTAGAGACAAATACTGTTATTTAGCTTGATGCTTACTTTACAAAAGCATTTAAAAATTGGTTGATAGATACATGAATGTTAACATATTATAAAATACTGTTATAATCTATATTCTCAGTAATATTATCCATGTCTGAATCATTTGAAAGATTGATTTACTTTATCCTTATTAATAGCTGCTTAGTCTTTCCCAGCCTAAAAGCAACAGAATCACCATCCACCCAGATAAAATCTAAGCTGTCTTCCTTGACATACGAAGTCCTGATAAATTTGCTTCCCAAATTCACTCAAATGCAATCTTCTTTTTAATTTGTTACCACTACTTCAGTCCAAGCCTCCACTTTCTCTCACCTAAACTTCTACAATTATCTCTCAGTTGCTACCTTTGTGAACTAGAAATCTAATCAGACCACCAACCCCACCATCCAGCCCTTCTTGCTTTAAAAACTCCCCTTTGTTCCTGAGATGTGGACAGGTTTTATGGTTTGGATCTGAAATGTCCCAAAAAAAACTCGTGTGTTAGAGACTTCATCCCCGATGCAGCAAGGTTCAGAAGTGGAACTTTTGAGAAGTGATTGGAATAAAGGTTCTAACCTCATCAGTGTATTAATCCATTTGATGGGTTAATGATTCAAAAGGACTTCTAGAAGAAGGTGGAAACTTTAGGCAAGTGGGGCATAGTTGGAGAAAGTAGGTCACTAGAGGCATGTTCCTGGGGACTCTATCTTTTCCCCAGCCTGCTGCTGCTGCCGCCTGCCTGCCTCTCTCTCTCTCTCTCTCTCTCTCTCCCTCCCTGTCTTTCTCTCTCTCCAGCCCTCAAACTCAACTCATGGGCTTCCATGAGTTGAGAAGTTTTCCTCCACCATTCCCTGCACCGTAATGTACTGTCAGATCCAAAGCAATGGAGGCAGCTGACCATAAACTAACACCTCTGAAACTATGAACCGAAATAAATTTTCCTCCTTTGAGTTGTTAATGTCAGGTACTTGTCACAGTGAGGAAAAGCTGACTAACACAACCTGCTTATGTTGTGTTAAACCATGACCCAGGAGGCCCTGTGGAAAGGCTCCTGCTGGTGCAAAACATCATGCACATTTAAGATTTTGATAACCATCATCGATTTGCTCCCCATAAAGGTAGATGAGGTTGTATCACTACCAATGTTATCTAAGTGTGAGAAGTTTTTTTGCAAATCCCTTGCCTCCACCCCACCACCAACATCATTCTATCCCAGGGGGGATTTTTTTTTTTAACAGAGCCTAAATATTGATTTAACCAGCCTTATGTCTTTACATCCATAAAATAATATGACCCAAGGCAATTTCAAATTAATACAGAAAATGCTACAGCAGCTTCAGCTCTGCCAGCAATATGACCACACAAAGACTCAGTTGGGAGGTAATTACAAACCATAGCATCCGGGGCCTCCCACAGACCTGCAGGTGGGTGTGTCTGCTTGGATACTAAGTCTTCCAATTTCAGTATCTCTAGGGTAGCCAGCTGGAGGCTGCCATCTGGTTTGTTCCAAAGAAGTCCCTGGATGTTTCTTTCTTCAATCTGGAAGAGTGCTCGCTATCTATTTTCTCTTTTTAACTCTTCTCTGAATCCATTTGAGACCACACTTCCCCTACACATTTTCTCCAGGGTTAATTGTTGATTAATGCTCAGCAAACTGTGAGGTCTCTGGTCTAAGAGTGGAGGCACATTTTGAACCCATGTTTATACTGGATCCTGGATCAGCCCTAACTTGCTAACGCTCAGTTCTCCAGATTTTTTAATACAAGCCACAGAAAAAAGAAACAACTTTAAATGTCCCCACAATAAAGCTTCCATATTTCATATTTATTCATTCAGTAAAGAACTGTAGGACACCCATTATGTGACAAGCAATGAATTAAGTGCCAGGAAAGTAGAAAAAAAGAAAAGAAATGATCCTTGTTTTCTTTATGATTGTAACCTAGCAAAATGGTGTGTGAGGCAAACAGGGCCCTGAGATGATGGATCATGTCTGACTTTTATGAAGATCCACATTTCTGGGGCTGCAGTTGTGGCATGGTGGTAGAGCACTTGCCTAGCATGTGTGAGGCACTGGGTTCGATTCTCAGCACCACATATAAATAAATAAAATAAAGGTCCATCAACAACTAAAAATATATTTTTTAAAAAATCCACATTTCTTACCTCATTCCATGGCAGGTTTCAAATAGGTGGGTTCCTGAGTTACCCAGAGTCTTATACTGTGCTTTCCAGGTATAACCTCCCAAGCAAAATAGAACTTTGTCGATTTCGTGCTTTTAATTTTCAGCGATTTTGTGATTTTTTTTTTATCTGCTTTTAAAAAATCTTCCGAGTCCCTGTGGTCAGTTATTTTATTGACCTCAGTTCTTTACCCCTCCCTGCATTCATGCCCTTTGCCAAGTGACTGCAATTCCAGCTACTAGAGGACCTTAACCTTGAGCTCAGCCATGTGATCTGCTCTGGCCAATGAGACATTAGCAAACATGACTTGAGCAAAAACGCAATGTGCTTGCTTGCCTGGGCCTGCTTTCTTGTGCTTCTACCGTTACCATGGTAAGGACTGAACCAGGAAGTCCAATGATGCAAGGAAGGTGAAAGGTATCTGGAGTAAACCTGGATCCACCCTGCAACCTGCAGCTTCCTTGTCAGGCCTAAATTACCCTACCGCAGCTGACTGATACCACACCAGTGAGAATAAAGGTTTGAAGACACTGAGTTGGGAATGTTTTGTTACACAGTAGTGATTGATGCAGCCTCCTACAACTTGCATAAACATCCCTAACTCTCTACTCCCTAAAATTCCATTAAGCCTCTCTGTGGAAATCCAAACTAAAAGATAACCATGCTTTAATTTTAAGGGGAGTCTGACCCTTGGAGAACTACCACAAATGGGGTATTTTTACTAACAAATTGAGCTGTCCCTCTGTCCTCTGGTAAAGCTGTTGTCTCAACTCCCTTCTGCACCATCTCTAACCAATAACACGGGATTCTTCAAGACATTTTCTTAGAATGGTACTGAAAGGGAACTTTAGATTTAGAGCAACACAAGCTTCCATTTGAAGTACAACTCTGGTGTTTATTAGCTGTATGGTCTTAAGCTTTAGGGTGATTTAAGGTCTCTGAATCTCATTTTACTCAACTGAAAAATGAGGCTATTACTCATCTCAAACTAAATAATACTACTTGTGAAAATACTGACTCGGTCCAATTATGGGATTCAATTAAAGCTATGGGATGTATTTTTTTGTTTAACATTGTTTTATAACTATCATTAAGTTATTTTGTTTAATATTGTTTTATAACTATCATTAAGTTATAGGTTTTGTTTTCTATTCTTAATTTGTCATTCTTTACTATGTCTCAGGAATTGTGAGAACTAAAGAAGTAAAAATAGGCCTTCCTATACTTTCTAGAAAAGTGCATTTGAAAAAAAAAATATATGCTTTATATCATCATTTCAAAATCTCAAAGGAAGGAATCATCTATGGAAAAAGTATGTCATGGATTTAGAGTAAAAGTGAAGCTAGACATAATTTCTCCTTCTCTTATCTCATGAAATAGTCCAATATTAATAAGTCAAAATAAAGCCAGCAAAAAAAAAAAAATTCATCAGTTCCACAAGCATCTACAGACTTTTAAAAGTGGCAACCAAGAAGTAAATCAAGTTTACGGTGTGGCTTTGTAAGTACCTAATATTACCGTCAGCTCCCAGTAACCAAACTAAGGGGAAGAGGTGAGAAACAAGGCTCTGAGACTTCCTCCAGTGACCTCTGTTCTGGAGAGAAGACTAGGAGCTGAGCCGAACAAATACCATAGCAAAACTCTCAATATAAAATCCCCTACAGAGGAATACTGGGGTCTCCCAAGAGGAGGAAAATGGTCTTCCAAAGTGCCATGCTGAATTTCAAGGATGACCTGGAGCCTGCAATTAGCATCCCTATGAAATATACACACCCTGACAAGAAGGTGCAAACATGTAACAAGGCATTTAACCAAATCCCAGAGGACAGCTTGGAGCCCAGGTCCTGCAGCAGAGCTTGCCTGTAGCTCCCAGAGATTCTCCTCTCCCTCCTCCCACTCCAGTTCCTACCCTGTGCTCTTGAGGAAATTGAAAAGTGAATAAAACTGCATTAGCCCAGACTCCAAACTATAGATGAAGAGAAAACAGATCTCAATTACAGAGAAAAGGAAGTCAAGGAGAATTCAGCCACACTCAGTCAGAGAAAAACAGACTGCTCCAGTATAGAATATAGAATATAGAATAGAGCTGCTCCAGTAACATGAACAAGATAAAAAAAATTTTTTTTTGAAGTGTGACAATTGTACAAATGTACCACAACAAAAGGAACCAGCATGCTAATAGCCTAATACTCATTTTAGAAGAAAATTTCCCACTACTGATTTGGGATTTAAAGGAACATAATAAAATCATGAAATCAATAATCAGGAGTATGAAAGCAAAAGTAAAACTAATAGAATGAGACCAAAAGAGACTACACAGCTATTAAATAACCTGAAAAACAAAGTCACATCTTTAAAAACTAATAACCCAATTAAAAACATTAATAAACAAACTAGACATGATGAAACAGTGAATCGCTGATCAGGGAATGACATTGAGATAAATAAATCTTAAAAAGGAAAGATGAGTTTCAAAATACTTGGAAGATAATAGATACGGAGGGCCAAGGCCATCCAGCCCAGGAAATATCTATAAAGAAGTCTGGATGTTGCTTTCTAGACTTTGTTCAGTAGCAAGGCAAACTTTACTTCTACAGAAGAGTGTGCTACTGAACACAGAAGTTCTGTGAGTGTGACAAGACATGAGTGCAAAAAACCTCCAAAAGGGGAGCAAGGTTGAACCCCTATTCAGAAATGTGAGATCACATCGAGAGCAGGATGAGGGGAGTGCAAGAACTCTCCAGTGGGGAGCTTGAGCCTCTAAATATAAACTCTAACCTAGAGAAAGAGGATTCTGGCAAAGGAAAAGACACCAAAATTCCCCCAGACATCCCTCTGGGCATTTTGTTAAATATTGGAATTATAGTCATAAGAAACCAAAAATGATAAAATACTGTTGTTTAATTTGGACTCACTGAGCATGCAGAAAGTTTGGGGTACACAAGAAATCTCCAGGAAAAATTCTAGACCTAGGGATAGGAAAGGAAAATGAAAATTACAGGCCTTCCCATGTCTGAGTCATAAAGGCTATATTTTAATTTCTAAAGTGTTAAATCTGATAGCTCTTTTGGCTTTTACCTGTAGGGATTTAATACCTGGTAAAAAGCTATAAAATCCTTGTTTTCTATTTGTTTTGTGTATGTCTGTGCACACTTGTGTCTTGTATGTTGTGTCTACATATGTGTTTGTCTATATTGTCTACATGGTACCAAAGTTAGCATATAAATAAATGAGTGTTCATAAATTTTTTTAAAAGGGAATGAATCCAACTGTCTTTCAGTTTATATGACTTAAATTGGTTAAATAGATTTGAGTAAAGTTGTCTTTAAGACTACTCTCAGGGTTTCTACATAGCCAGCCAGTCAAGAGAGTGTTGTTTCTACAAAATATTTAAAGGGCAATATCCATTGCTTTTAAGGATTTTTCTTTGGCAGGAATAACTGACTTAAAGTGTTAGCTAGACTTGTTTGACACCTTGGTTTTCATCAATAATCTAAGTTAGAAATGAGTAAATTAATTTTAACATAAATGAGATTAACCTTCATATGTGTGTTTGTTAGAAAAGACATCTGATTAATTTGCAAAGTGAAAATACTAAAACATCACCTAAGTATAAATTCAATTATTCTTGGCTTCTTGAATTCCATAAGGTAACATATGTTTGGGTCTATTGAATGTATTTTTACATATTGGTAAATTTTTTAAAAGATTTAAAATTGCTTGTTTCTGGATCTTAACCTAAAAGCAACATTACTAAGAGTTAAAATTCTAACAGATGTAATTCTATATGCAAAGAGTATAAAAAGTTTCAGCTGTGTTTCAACTGAAGTACTATAAAAAGCTCATTAAAAAGTAATTTGTCTAAATTCAGAAATTTTATAAGGATTGTCTCAGAATGTAAATTTAAGAAGGAGTCAGCAATTGGGAAAAGAGAAATATAAGAAAGTTATAGGTAGGGAAATATATTTTAGTATGGAAAATTAGAAGGAAAAGAAATTCTTTTGCATGAGAAAGTATTTTGTACAGTAGATAAGTTGCAGAATGTCTATGTAAGTTGCATAAGGCTTATGGAAGATAAATCTCGAAAAGTTTGTGTATGTGATTAAGTTGGCTGTAATTAGAGCAGTCAAAGTTATTTTAGGGTTTTTTCCTAAGGTTAACCTTTAATATGTTGATTTCCTATGATTAGAAATAACTAGGGCCGGGCGTGGTGGCGCACACCTGTAATCCCAGCACTTAGGGAGGCTGAGACAGGAGAGTCACGAGTTCAAAGCCAGCCTCAGCAATGACGAGTCACTAAGCAACTCAGTGAGACCCTGTCTCTACATAAAAGACAAAATAGGGCTGGAGATGTGGCTCAGTGGTCAAATACTCCTGAGTTCAATCTCCAGTACTGAAAGAAAGAAAGAAAGAAAGAAAGAAGGAAGGAAGGAAGGAAGGAAGGAAGGAAGGAAGGAAGGAAGGAAGGAAAGGAAAGGAAAGGAAAGGAAGGAAGGAAGGAAGGAAGGAAGGAAGGAAGGAAGGAAGGAAGGAAGGAAGGAAGAAAGGAAGAAATAAAGAAATAAAGAAAGAAAGAAAGAAAGAAAGAAAGAAAGAAAGAAACTAGGGCTCCTTAAAACATTAATATGCTCTTATCTATCAAGATAATTTCTGGTGTCTATTAGGTTTTATTACTTAGGGAAACTAAGTCTTAAAGGGATTAAGGATTGTACCTATTTCAAAGTCTTTTAAATGATGGGGCTGGGGTTATGGCGCAGTGGTAGCGTGCTCGCCTAGCACGCATGAGGCACTGGGTTCAATCCTCAGCACCACATACAAATAAAATAAAGATATTCTTTCCACCTACAACTAAAAAAATAAATATTAAAAAAAAGAACTTAAAAAAAAAGTCTTTTAAATGATTAGTTCATAATGGGTTAAATGAACAATAACATATATACATATATATACATATATACATAACAAAATGTTATGTATATATCTGAGAACTTTTTGAGACTTATCTAAGTTTTAATGGCAAGGTTAAATTTAATTAATAAAGATATATGTGTAATTGTGACCCTAGCAATTATTGGCTTCTCTGTATATTAAATGTATTCATGTTCTTCAAGAATACATGCCTTTTAAATGTAAAGCTCAGAAGAGCATTTTACCAAGTTGGTGTTCTCCAAATTAAAATGTCCATAGCAATTGTCTCCTTCATATACATGTAGAAATAACCAATTCAATTGGTATTTATGTCATTTAATGTTTTGCAACTGGATAAAAGTAACCTGATATCAATAAGTTATATACATATATACTATATATATATAAAACTTTGTGTTTTTCTTTACACTGGGATGGGAATTTAAATGTATTTTTGGAAGGTAATAAGGAGAGTCTGATTTGTTTAAGAGCTCTCTTAGACTTGCTGTTTGATTTATATTTCAGATGTAATGTTCAGAAACAAAGCACTTTATGTAAGATTTGTTAAGAACCCAGCGTCACCTGAGATAAGACTCCACCTCTCACCTTATTCCATGTTAGGATGACTCCAAAGTTGACCATAGTCAAGCACATTTAAAGTTATGTTCTTAAAAGATAGATTTTTGTTATAAAGATGACTACAATAAGTAAGTAAGGGTTAAGTAATAAACTAAGTAAGGGTTTGGGTAAATGATAAAAGGTATTTAAGGTAATAAAAGAGTTTTTAAAGGAAAGTAAAATTTATGAAGGATCTTATATGTGATTGAGTTGATAAATTCACAGGTCTTTGTGGAGGCAAAATAGATACCAAAGGTATATAGTGTTATTATAGAAATTATATTTCTTGGTCAATAGCTATTATACAAGCTTTACATTTTTGCTCTTGTTACTTTCATTTTATATTTTCCTTATGAAACTTTATAACTGTTGCCTATTTGTGTTTTGGAGAAACACTGCTTCTCATAGAAGAACTTTAGTTGATTTGAGACACTAAGCCATCACCTATAGGAGACATAGGATATAATGCTGACTTCCAGTACTAATATTGACCCAAACTAATTATAGACATTAAAATTAAAACCCAGTACTCCTACTTCAAGACTGGTGAAATTGACCTGCTGGATATTTGAAATCAAAACTTGGAGACCAAAGTCAAGGAAGTAAAAGGGTCAAGGAAAAAGTAGTCAATATTTTGGCCCTTGCCCTCTGAGGTAAGCCAGGATCCAGGGAAATTATGGAATCCCTCTAAAGGCCTTGCATGTCCAATGAGTAACCCAACCTCCTGATCAGGAGGATCAAGAGGATCCTAGAGAACAGGAAACCAACCAGTGCACATTCTGCAAAGAGGAGGACCATTGGAGAGGAAAATGTCCCTGATGCTTCCAAGGAAAGCCACATATTGTAAGCAAGACCCTAACCCATCCTTGAAGATAGCATAAAAGTTAGAGGAAACATTAAAAGACTCAAGAGGCTTCTTACAGGTTCCCAAGAGTGATCCCTGAAAAAAATCATCTGACTCCAACAATAGATAAGAAAAAGCTCAATTTTGACCAACTTCATCTTAAGCACCTGGCAGGAGAGTATAACCAAAACACAGCCATACGTGGACATTTAAAAGATGAAACAATGGTTCTTTTATTGTAACTTAAGATGTACATTTGTTTCAGTCCTCCCAAAAGTAAGTAAAATTGGGATGTTGTAAAAGGGTTTTATACAGGAGTGCTGATAAATATCACAAAAAGCTCTGTCAGAGTCACAAGTTTATTCTGAGTCAATCTGAGACCTATCTGTGTTTCTTGTTTTGTTTTTGTTTTTGTTTTCTGGTATGCTTATTATGAGCTGCTGCTCAGACTCCTCCTCCATATTTCACAATTCATCACTTCCAGCCTGGCAACTTGATTTTAATCAAGACCTGGAAAGAAGACAAGTTTCAACGGAGCTGAAAAAGAGCTTACTGTGTGCTCCTGTTCCCCAGGATGGCTACCCAACTGTTAAAAGGGGAGAACCCATTACTATGGGTTATTTCCACCTCAAAAAGTTAATATATCCAGGATGAACTGCAATACCAAAGGGTACAAGAACAAAAGTGAAAATGAGATCAAAAGGTATAAAAAGAAAAATGAGGGACTAGTGAGAATTAGAAAGTCCAGTGGTCCATTTTCAGAGTATAGTATGTAGCCTTAATTGGGATGTAAGATCCAATTATAGCCATTTTAACTATAGCCCTTCCCTTTGTCTTTCCCAATTTTGAAATTAGCATATTGCACAGACTGTAACCCTGAGCTCTTCCTATCAGAGCAAGGGGCAGTGCTGTGTTAGGGATAAAAACAGGTGGAACTGCCCACCCCAGCGTGCTTGCTTGACAGACCTTGGTCAGTAGCACTCTCTAGAAGTAAAGTTTGCCTTCCCACTTCCCAAGCAGAAGGAAGGGAAGGGAAGTAAGGGAGAGAGAAGGGAAGAAAGAGGAAGGAAGGAAGGAAGGAAGGAAGGAAGGAAGGAAGGAAGGAAGGAAGGAAGGAAGGAAGGAAGGAAGGAAGGAAGGAAGGGAGGGAGGAAGGTAGGTCTGAAAACAGAATAGAAGTATAGAGATATAACACACAAAAAAATTCCCTGCTACAAAGGAAGAAATAATAAAATTCCAGAATGGAATTGTCAATAAGATGTCACCTTCTTGCATTTTTGAGATCCAAAGACTATGAAAGACTTCTTCAGGCATTCATCACCCTCCAGAAAAATACAGAATCACCCATAGGGATGTGAATGCCAGACTATAAAGGTAACAGATAAATGTTCCCAACATAAAAGAACTTGGAGGATAAAGCATCTCAAAGTACTTCTTGAAAAACCTAACCAATAATGAGTCCAGCCAGTTGAGAATGTATGGAGAAGCAAGGAGAGAGGGAATAGTGCAGAATGCAATGCCCAGACAGTGGAACAATGTCCAGTCTTACAGGAAAACAAACTGGTGCACCAAATGTTAGCAACCATCCAGATCAATGTGAAGGCAACCAACAGAAGTTCACCAGTACAAATTTAGAGAGCAAACACTGGGAGTTATCTTACGGGGCCATGGGGTATGCAAGGAAGCCCAGCAAATCAATAATAAATCACAATTTTTTAAAAATAAATAATTCAGGAAAGCAGAATCTGTGGTATAAGGACAAGTGGGAAGTAGTAAAATCATTTAATTATAGAATAATACTAAATCATGATAATACAGAATTGTACATACAGGATATAAATGCTTTATACAATGAGTTTTTTAAAAAACTACTAAAAACTCAGAGGATGAGGGGAGTGGGAAATGAGGTGAGAGGAAGATTAAAAGTTTTAATTTCCTTATCTTTCATAGCAGAGAGTCAATCAATATGTCTAAAATTAAACATGGATCTTTAAAAAAAAAACTCTAGCTTTCTTAATTTTTTTATAATCTTTTTTGTAACCTTAGGGAGAACTTTTAGGATCTAATATCTCTGTGGTAAAAATACATTATCTGAAGTTCCATAATTCCTTTGCTTTTCTTTGGTTTCTTTTTCTTCCATTAAATTCAAGAAAAACTCAATTTAATGCTTTTTTATTTTTCTAAAAAAGTATAGTAAGATCCAATTTTTACAAAATTATTCCAGACTTTTCATTACATTTATATACTTAAAGAGCTACCTGGAATGATTTTCACTTGCAATTATTCGATGACTTCTTGCCAATAGAATTTGAGATAATTTTTTGTTGTCCTTTTTTTTTTTGTTATTTCCATACTTTATATTCAGCATGTATTACTCATATAAAAACAATGAAGTCATTTAGTTTGAAGTACACAGATACCAGCTTGCAAAAAAGCCATCCCAAAATTCACCCTTCTTTGTATGCATGTCCCTTTGTTCTATGACTTTGCAAGCTACATCATCAAAGAATAGAATCAATATCCCCATCCCTTGATTCTGAACTGGCTTTATGATTTGATCTATCAAAAGAATTTGGTAGAAATCATACATGATTTCTGAACTTAGGTTTTTAAGAAGTCTTGCAACTTCTCTTCTCGCCTTCTTGGATACTCTTCTGAGACTACGATATGAAGAATCAAAGGCTGACATACTAGAGGAGGAGAGACCATGTGGCATAGAGATGTATCGTTCAAGTTCCATAGACTAGCCAGTGGACAACCAGCACCAAGCATTATACATCTTAGACCATCTGGCCCCAGTAGAGCTGCCAGATAACTGCAAGCACTGAGTGACCCCAGATGATGTTAGAAAAAAATGTCCACTGAGCCCAACTCCAATTGGTGTCCCCACCAAATTGTGAGCAAATAAAACAGTGATTGTGTTAAATGCCTAAGTTGGGGGTGTTTTATTATGCAGTCACAGATAACTGACACAGTAACATAGGCTCAGTGTGGTAACAGATAATCAGACTTTTGTCAAGATGCAAGACTGAGCACATACATTTGTCTCACTTTCCTCCCCAAGTCCATTGAACTGACATTAAAAAGTTATGAAGGGAATAAAGTCTAAAGAACATGGCCAAGACTGAGTCATGTTCATATCTCTAAACCAGGCCCTGGCAAGGGAATGAGGCCACAGTGACAGGCTCGTACATTGTGATTCCCTCCCTAGGTCTGGGGCAGAATCACCCTTCTGGGCATAAGACTTAGCAGATGCTAAATATCAAAAATAGTAGGATACTGTCCTCTTTCAGAAAGAAAAGATGAGGATCATATGCTTTTATAAACCAGTGTTATGGAAAATAAATTCCAGAAAACACTTTTTTTTATTTTCCAGAAAACACATTTCTAAGCAATATCATCTGAACACAGAATCAAATATCAAACCCATATTTATGGAAAAAGGAAGAAGAGGAGAAGAGCTAAGAAAGGAAACAGAACAATCATAGAAATAGGAAAAGTCACCAGAAGTATTTATCAAATGTCTACCTTGTGCCAGGTACTTTACATATACCAAAAACCAAAAGAAAGGGCTTCTTTCTTCACATGGTCTTTCCTTTCCAAGAAAACTATGCCAAACCGGGCTTCTGCACAAGGCAGAGGCAGCATTCCAAGAGGGCAAGCCCCAATGCACCAACACTGATCAAGCTTCTGCTTAGATGCTGTTGCCCCCTTGGCCAAAGCAGGTCATATGACCAAGCCCAGCATCAACGTGGGTGGGGACTCCCTGGGGCAAACTGGGAGAAGTCATCTACCACACCTCCCAACTCAATCTTAAAACACCATTCCTAGATTAATCGTCAACAAACATCTGCTCCATTATTCCAAATCAAATGATCACTTGGATTCAATGAGGCATTGAATGAGGCTTGAAAAATTTCTTTCATTCTCACCTCATGGATAAAATGTGGAATAAAAGTGACCTGTTAGGGAGGAAGCAGTTTTATTGGGCTACATTTTACTGACAGAGCTACTTACAGACCACACCTGAGAACTATAACCAACCAGGCAACCAGAGAAGAGTCAGGGGAGGGAGGGAGGGTATTTCAAAACCATCTCTTTTCCAAGTGCACAAACTGCCTTTTGTGCACTTGGAAAAGAGATGCCTTTATTTCTAGTCCCCAAGACAGTCTACAATGTAGTAGGCCTACAAATATTTGACATGTAAATGAATGGATGGATGGATGGATAGATGAATGAGTTTGAGTGAACAGAAGGTAGGAGAGTTGAATGCACAAAGGATGCATGACCTTAAGCAGCAGTTCTCCAGTTGGAGCATTCATCAGAATTACTTGGAAGACTTGTTGAATCACAGATTGCTGAGACCCACCCCTCTGTGGACAAAGAGGGATTAAAAGTTGCATTTCTCTCATCCAAGTACCAGCCAGGCCCAACCCTGCTTAGCTTCCAAGATCAGACAAGACAGGGCATATGCAGGCTGGTATGGCCATAGAGAAGTTGCATTTCTAATATCTTCCCAGGTGATGTTGATGTACTGATTAGATATCACAATTTAAGAACCCCTGTTCCAGAGAGGAGATCAAGGGAAGACGTGAGATCACTCAAGTGCATATAGAACTTGCAATAGTCCAAAGCTGACTTGTTCTACATGGCTCTTTTGACTCAACACAAAAACATGTTTTCTGGGCTGGGGTTGTGTGGCTCAGTGGCAGAGTACTCGCCTCGCATGTGTGAGGCACTGGGTTTGATTCTCAGCACCACATATAAATAAATTAAATAAAGGCCCATTGACAACTAAAAAAATATTTAAAAAAAATAAAAACATGTTTTCTAACAACCGGAAATGTATAACAATGGAATAAGCTGAACTTCTCCACCCTCTTCTGCCTCTTTTCCTGCCTGCCTTCCATTTCTCTCCTATCCTTACTCTCCTGTTCCAATAACAAGTTTACAACTAAGGCTGAAAGTGTAGACCTCCTATTTCCACAATCAGAAACTTCTCCCTCCCAGAAACCAAACATCAGCAATTTTCTGAATACAGCCTTATGAGAACAGCAAGAAAGAATCAGTCTCGGAAATGTCCACGTGTCTCATTTCGTGCTGTAATATTATGATGAGTTCTGGCTCAGGTAAGCAAAGCAATCTACATTTGGTCATTTCTGTACGTTTATCCCAAGCTGCTAATTTCCTCTAAAGTATTTTTTTTAAATCAAATCCCATTATTACATGACATCATTTTGTTTCTCTGTGGAATTATATGGACATCCCTAACAATTTTTCTTTCCAACGTGGTGCCACTCGGGAAATGCTGATAATGCAGTTTCTTGACACACACCAAGTACACAGGTTACACAAAAGCAAATTCTATTGAAGCTTTTTTGAGAGGCTGTTTAAAAGTTTAAGTTCCCCTTAATGAAACAGCAAGAGAAAGGGCTTTGCTTTGCTTTTCTCAGCACCCCGGCTTTTCCCCTCTTTGTGGCTTATGATGTTTTCCTTCTTCCTCGTGTTATCTGTGCTTCCTGCTCATCTCAACTTGGTGGCATGTTGCTGAGACAACTAAGTCGCTAACCTTCTTAACTTGGCTTTTGTTATGTGCTTGCGTGTGTTTGGGAGGGATATTTTCATTTCTCTTAGAACACTCTGGATCTATCTGGGGAGGGCTATTAGACCTGGAGGAGGAGAACAAGGAGTCTTTTTAAGTGCTTGCTATTCAAATCGCCTTTTTTATCCCCTTTAAGTCCATCATTCCTGCGTGGTGCAGTTCTGATGGAAGCTTCCTTTGCCTCCTATGGTCAGGATTAATTTACTCAGTGACATCAGGCTTGTTCCAGCCCAGACTCCCCTAGGGGAAGGGACGGTCTGAGGACAAGCAGCACACACAATTCTCTTCATCTTGTCCCTTTATTGTCTCTTTCTTCCCTTTACCGGAAATGGGGAGGCAGCTAAACTGCAAAATAATTATTCTGTGCAGTCTCTACATCTATTTGTGCGTGTGATAACATGTGGATGTAAACAGAACCCACTCTCAACATCGCCCCCTGGCTCCTACGCATCAGGGCCCTTCATTCAGGTGTCAGTGCGCCCTTCCCTCATGCACCACCTCTGCATGCTGCCCTTGAGATCCGAATGGGTCCTTGCTAGCTCAGCCTCCCTCGTGGTCACCACACCCCTCTCACATGCTTGTTCGACACCAAACTCCTCCTGCTGCCAGGGTGAAGCCAGACCCTCAAAAGCGCCTTCTGAAGCCACGATCTGTGCAAAAGTTAAAAGTTTTCAAAGTTAAAATTTGACCCCGTGGACACAAACCTGCCTAACTGACATAAAGGATACCGAATGTGAAATCATTTTAGCCCATTTTCAAAATATTCTGTTGAACTACATTTTTTTTTTTTTGAACTTTTTAAGCAGATTTTTCCTTTGGTTATTTATGTGTTTTAGAATTGCAGTTCAGATGTCCTCTGTAAGTGACCTCAGATTTCCAGCCTTCTGAGGCTTCCTTTCCCACATCAGGAGAAGTCAGCAGAATGTTCTAGATTTCTGCCAATACCTAAGGACTTACACTCTCATAGTCACCACTTCCAGGTTCTTCCCCTTATCAAACTCCTACTCACATACATTTTGGTAGTTGCCTCTTATCTAAGCTCCTGATGGATATAAGGGTGAAATATAGGCCTTGAAATTCCCGGAGTTGAACACTATATATACACTTGTATACAAGACTGATGTATACAGGAGACTGACCAGGCTGAGTCTGGGGTCCGTTACATCACAGCATATACAACAAGACTTGCTATCTGTCCCACCACTGAACCCTAAGCAGCTCCAGCCCTCAGCCTCACACAAGGAAGGACTGAAGACAGACATAACTTGTCTTTTGAACAATATGATCCTGGAATTCCTAGAAAGAGATCAGCTTTCTTGAAGAGAAGAGGGATTGTGATTTCCAAGGTCCACAGCCTAGAGCACTTGAGCGCTATTTGTGAAATGAATTTGAAAGTGGGATAGAATGCAGTAATGACATAAGAGCCATGGTCCTGCCTGACAAGGAGATGTTTTAAAAATAAAAAGAAAATCTTTCTGGTGCTGGAGAAAAAAAGGAGCCCCAAAAGAAAAATGGACCAGTGCTTCACTTTGCAGAACAGGGCCTGGGGAGAGAGTGACAGCCTCTGGGAGAGGCCTTGCACCCCAAAGGCCTGAGCATGAATAGGAGAATCAGGTGGCAGATGGGAGCATGGCCTCAGGGGTCTCCCTTTGAGGAAGAAATACAATTCTCAGTGGAAAGAAAGCTTGAGCTATCTCTACAGCTCAAAATATGCCTGCTACAGTTACAAAAATATATATCTGTCCCTTTTTATTGAGATAAATTTCATATAACATAACATTTACCATTTTAACCATTTTCATCAGCCTTTGATGTCTGTCTGCCTCCCTTCCAAGTTCTTCTATGGTCTTAGAGAAATTGAGATTCTTGGAAACACTGGGAGTAACTTTTACATCTCATTGCCCACTTGCCCTCATGGGAGCCAGTATGTTTCTCAACCACCCCCTCAACATCCAGGATGAGAAAACTTTAGCTTCTCAGTGACAACATAACGCCAGAACACACATCTCTGACCTGACTCTGATAACTCCTCTTTGATTCACTGTATTAGTCAGGCTTGCTGCATCAGGATGCAATAACAAACAGCCCCCAAACTTAGTGGTTCCCAATAGCAAAGGTATCTTTCAACGTGTGGGAAATTTCTACTAATGGTAGTGATATTTGGAACTTATGAAAACATGTGGAAAATGTTCTACTATCTTGTCACTTTATTTTTCCATGGAATTGAGTCTTATTTCACAACTAGATTTTAAGTTCTTTGAAGGTAACAATTATACCTAATGCTTGCATTTCTCTCACTGTAGCTGGCATGTGCTTAATTAAATATTTGTTGAGTCAATCAATGAATAAATGAACCTATTGAAAGACCGTGAACAGGTATGCGAGTTAATAGGCATGAGACTTTACATTAGGCTTCCTTGTTAAATAGCAATTAAATGCATTGACATTCATTATAGCCTGGATATATTGAGAATCTAATTGCTCACATGTTGCTTGTGTAATCTCCAGTTTTTCAATGACAACTTGATGTCTTTGTGACATACTTATTGTACCTGGATCAATGGCTGTTTAACTGCTAATTGATCTTTTATTAACATATAATAACTCTTATTAAATCTAAATTAAAGTCTTAATTGAGACATTTTTATCTGCAGTGTTTCAACATACAATCCTCATAACATAATGGATAATCGACAGAAAAGCTAGTAACATATTATCTGTCACCTTTCTCATTGACCTGAGAACAGATTTTTCGGCTTGAAGATTTTTCACTTCATTAAGAAACCTGAGAGGCTACTGCACCCAAGAATGCATCAACACCATCAAATTTCTCAGTTCACACACTGAACTAGTTTCCCAGCTTCTGCTTTCTTCTATACCCCTCAGCAGAGGCCACTTGGTCACCAGTAGGAGACAGCAGTATACACATAGTATTTCTTTAAACACAAGCACTGCCTGCACAGCTTCACAAGAGGCCACAGTAAGTAGAAAAGCACACCTCCCCATCCAGCAGTTCTGTTTTGGCTCCCTATCCCCTTATAGCACTTAAGTACCCTTCTTTCTTCATCTCCAGCCCACCCACTCCCCATCTGGCATGGTCCATTGACATAACTGCCCCAGTAAAGATGCTGGTCCTGCTCTTCAGTCTGCCATTTGGGCAAAAGCTCCCCTTGCTGATTCAATCTATTTTCCTCCTTTTATTAATCCTATAGAATCCATTCACTGGTGTTTCCAAACTCTACCGCTCCACTCTTGCTCCAGCCAACAAGCACTTATGAGATGTTATTATTTAGAGCCTTTCCTGACCTCAGCCTTCAGCTCACACTAGAGCTGATCTGGATCCAGCCTTGAGTCCTGTGACTCCTATCTGGGTTTTTGGATGATAGTCCTGCCCATGAATAATGATTTACTATCTTACCTAATTCCTGCTCCCTCAATAAACACAAGCCCTCGCTTGGTATCTGGGACTTTGCTAGCTGCTCTCCAACTTTCCTGGAGCTCACAGATGAGGGCCAATTGTTTCTGGATCCTCTATTGTCATGGACCCCAGAAACACTACCCAGCATCTACTCTCTGTACCCTCAACCTCCCCTGTAATAAAACATCTCTGCCCATATGCCTCAGGGTCAGCAGACAGTGACCTCAACTGCAGGGATTGGCCTTACTAACCCAAAGGAAATCTCATCCTTTTTGCTAGTGACTGACTCAAGAATAAGCCAATGAGTACTGGCTTGCTTAGGGGTTCCTGAGAAAAGTGCTTCCTTGCTTAAGGGCTCATTCTTCCTCTGAACATTACCCTTATGTGACATCTGGGAGTGGTTAGCCACCCCTCCCCCAGCCTCAAGATGACACTAGAGTGTGCGTAAAGACAGAATGAAGAAAATCATAGAGAAATGGGATCAAAAACATTGAATAAAATCAGCTCTGGAGCTGGCCCTGCCTCTAGAGTTTCAGTTCTATGACTGAATGGATTTTTCATTTTTTCATTTAAATTTTTTTTAGTTGTAGATGGATGCAATATCTTTATTTTATTTATTTATTTTTATGTGGTGCTGAGGATTGAACCCAGTGACTCACGCATGCGAGACAAGCGCTCTACCACTGAGCCACAGACCCAGCCCTGGATTTTTCATTTTTGTGTGCACGTGCTGTGTTGGGTTTTCCCACTATTACAGCTGAAAGCATCCTGGCTGATGCACCCTTTTACACATGCTTCTGGGAACTCAGATTCCTTCAGGTTGATACATCTCTCACCCCTCCACAGCTTGATACTGGTCTTCCCACTGCATGCTGTGCTCTCTGCTGGACCCCCCTCTGTTAGCACATGGGTCTGTGTTCAGAACCTACTCTCTCTCAGTAGACAGGTCTCATTCTAAGTCTCTACATTTCCCAATCAACTGAACCCTGCTATAGGACATTCACATTCCAACATAAAAGAAAATGAAGAGAACTCATGGAAAAGTACATATTCAAACTGCTGGGAATTCCAAATCAGTGTGAGACCTAAGCAAACACTATACTTTCAGAACATATGGGGGTTGGGGATGTAACTTAGTGGTATAACACTTGCTCAGTGAGCATGAGGCCCTGTATTGATCCCCAGCAGTTAAAAACAAAAACGAAAACTAGAACATATGGATTTGCAAAATGTTGTAAAAGGAAGAGGATCAAGAATAGAAGGGGAGGAGGAGGAAGATAAACAAAATAATTGTAACAATTAAAGCAAGCATAAAATCAAAAGATAAATGGAAAAAAATCTGTCTAACAAGTAATGCCATTAAATATATTTGTGGACTAGAGTTTAACTCAGTGGTACAGCACTTAACTAGTACACAGGAGACCCTTGGTTCAACCATAAAAAAAAAAAAAAAACTGAGGAAAAAAATTTTTGAAAGCAGTGGTAATATCCCTGAGATTATATATATTCAAATGGTCTTTTGAGACCTAGGAATTAGACCAGAGACTCTGCGTCTAATTGAGGAGAAAGTAGGTCCAAATCTTCATCACGTGGGATTAGGCCCCGAATTCCTTAACAAGACACCTATAGCACAAGAAATTAAAGCAAGAATCAATAAATGGGATGGACTTAAACTAAAAAGCTTCTTCTCAGCAAGAGAAACTATCAATGAAGTGAACAG